>JAVKLF010000064.1:9260561-9277530 GCA_034783495.1 Millerichthys robustus | reverse complement strand
TTTTTTTTTTTTTTTTTTTTTTTTTTTTTTTTTTTTTCCCTGTCTTTTTTAACCTTTGGGGCTTATTGGCAGGCCGGACAGAAGTCTTGAGTTTGACACATGCTCCATAGAGGATACCGCAGAGAACTGAAGCTATAAAGTTTCAATTTAAAGCACAGATTCGAGATGTCCTCAGTCTTTTTATCATTAGGCTAAAAGTATGTCTGCAGGCTGCAGCAGACTGACTGTACATCTAGTACTCCCTCATCCTGAACATTTCAGGATGAAGGGTCACGTTGGCTCCATGTACAACAAGCCAGCCACTTACATGGATGACCTGACGTGCCGAAAAGATCATTAAACCCTGTGAAAGTGACCAAAGGATCATGAAATAAAACGGTTAGCGCTGACCTTGCGTTTCCTCATTTTAACTGTGCCGGGAACCACTTTTCTTTGTTTCGCTCTTCACTGTCTTCCGGTTCCCCCTCCCCTCTTGCACCCCCTGCCATATCACCATTTAGGTAATGGAGCTGCTAGAGTTGGCATGTGAATGTGGCAGAGATGCAGAAAGAGAACATGTGCCCCCGGCAACTCCCATTGAATCTAAAAAAGAGCCCATCAATCTTTGTGTTCGGGGTCCAGAACATAGGGACCAAAGTGACGGTAGGTGTGTGTGCACATTTGTGTGTGTGTGCACGTGAATGAGAGTGAAACCTCTGTTAAAGATAATGGGGTGAAATGCAGAGGCTGCTTCATCTTTCCTTTTCTGTTTCCACCCTGTACTTATGCTTCATATTTGACATTTTCTTCACATTTTCTGCAGAAAAAGCCTGTGATTTCTCACCCCATGACAGATGTGCTTCAGTTAATACTTTGCCCTGGGCAGCACCTCAACATAAATCTTGAGATGTTCCTCTTGGACGCGCCACAGCCAAAGAAGGTTTAAAAGTTGGAAAAGTCAGGCAGAATTTGTTTCCCCACCCTAACTCTGTATAAAAAAAACCAATGCCAGGCAAAAATCTTAAATGTATTATTTTTGCCTCTCCTCCGTCACAAGCTTTTTTTAATCCACTTAGGAAAGTTTTTTTTATCCCTCTCAGTTAAAAAAAAACACCCCTCACAAGTTGTTTTCAACTTGTCAGGCATCATTAACTCCCCCACCCCCTCTTAAACAACACACATAATCTAAAATTAAACCAACAAATAAAATGCATGCCTTGTATCAGAATCGGCTACCCTCTAGTGATAGTGCAGAGAAAGTAAACTTGGCTGAGAGTTTGCAGCTGCACACAGAAACACACACATTTAATATAAACATAGTACATGCACACATTGTGTAAATCCAACACATACACACATCCACATGACATATACACACTTACAGCTTTATGAGGAGCGTTTGAAGCTTTTGAAAGGATTTACCTTCAGGATTTATCACAAGAACCCTGTAATAAGACAGAGGCAGAGAAGAAAATAACAAATAGTAAACCGTAAGTAGCACTGAGCTCCAGGCTGAGTGGAGAAAAATGAATTATAATTTCAAATATTGCTTCTATATTCTTTCCCCACACCTCTTGCTCTGGTATTCTCAAAGTGTATCCCTACTGCTCTGCTCCAGTCTCTTCTCTCCAGCCTGGGTAGATCTCTGTGCCGGGGAGTTCTTACAAGATGACATCTGTGGGCTGGAAAAGTTGAAGAAACACTTAAAGAAGCATGCAAAAGTTTGAACGTCCCCAAAGCAGACCAGCATGTCAGCAGTGGGAGTAACTTTGGGAGATTTCATAACATTTTGTAGTAAACTGAAAGACTTCCAGTTCTTGTTTGGGCTGAGTTTTGGATTGGCTTCAATTTGGAAAAGGAGTTCAATTGTCAGGACTGATGAGCTAACGGCTAGTTCAGTGGTGATCAAAACCAAAGTTAATCAATGCTGTCTTAAAACAACTCCAGTGTAAAAAAAAACCCCACTATTTTAGACATCTTTGCATCATGGTTTTTCTAAATGCACTTTTATCATTTTCCTGCTAAAAACAGCCCAGGCTGCACCAGAAGTGCTGTGGATAACTGCTGCCGCTGCTGCTCTTCATGCTTCTATGTAATCAGTACCGAAATTGATGTCAATTAATGTGTAATTCAAAACAGATGCAGAACCTTGTACTGGCCTCCAGTTCAACATATGATTTCTTTGAATAATCATGATGGATTTCACACAAAAAGCAGCATTTGTGTTCATCAAGACAATTAACAAGTTTGTGTCATTAGTATTTAGCCCAAAATTAGCTAAACAAATTTTAACATGCTTTAAAATATTTTACATTGTCATTTGACCCTAATTGGATTATATGCAACTGCTTTCTGTAAAATACTTACAACTTTAAAAGTTTTGATTTATTGTTTTAAGACTGAAGCCACAGTTTATAAACTGATGCATTTACTCTTAAACTGAAATAGTGTTAAATCAAAGTTTGTCTGTGCAGTCCAACTCAGTATTATGCCAACAAGGCCACAGGCCAGCAATGATCATTTTAAAGGACTTATCAAACCCCATTACACACACCATGTATCCATTTCTGTGATCTGTGAAGGAACTTTACAGAGAAGGATGCTTACTTTGTCCTTGGTGTAATGGTGTTGTAAGTTGATAGAGTTGCAGCCACAGACTATAATGTCCCTGATGTATCATGTTCTTCTCTCGCCTCCTCGGCACACTGGGACTGCAGAATCTTTACACTGTGTAAGGTTGCCGGCGTGACTCAACTGTGGGTTCGTTTCAAGGAAACGACACGCGGACATTTAAAAATCGCCTCTGGGCTTCTGCAAACATTCTGGTCTTGATTGAAATGAATCCTTTTGACAACAAAACTGTCTACTGTTTTTGTTTTTTTTTTAACCGCATCTGTCTTTTGCATCATCCCTAACGTTACTCAAAGTCAAACGGTTGGAGGAACTTTTGTAACACCACTCCAGAAAAAGAAAGAAAGGTAAGACATCTGAAAGTTATCTTCAGCATCTCATATTGAACTGACCCACACCCTCTTGTCCAAATACTGTGGGCCTCTAAAGTGAGGACAAGAACTTTAAAGCAGTAACATCAGCAGAAAAATGGTAGAGGTTGAATTTTAAAATGTCTTTAGGTTAGCATGCGCAGCATAAATCTGAGCAACTGCAATGAGATGGAAAGAAACCCTTGTCACTTTTTGCACTCTTATCTCTACTCAGCGGAGGTATTTAGTCTGACAAGTCCTTGTTTGAAAGCAAATTATATTTTATACATATTCATGATTCCCATATCCTTTGTGTCACCTCTGAGATGCTAAATCATCTGCAGACACACACACACACACACACACACACACACACTGTCTCTGCCTCCATCTGGGTAATATGTGCTGCCTCAAAGCATTTCAGCCCACAAATGTCTACTTTTTTTTCCAACAAACCTTATTACTTCATGTGTGGCTGGTAAAGGAGTGGAATTGAATAAAGAGTGAGGTGTATTAGCTGGGGAGAGAGACAGAAATAATAGAAAGGAGGCAGAGCGGTTGCACAAACGCAGGTTTAAAAAGAAGCACAAAAAGGAGGTAGGGACAACACAGTGAGAAAGAGAATGAGGGGCAGTACAAAGAGAGTTTGTTATGAAACTGGACAATTATGAGGAAAAAGCCCAAAACAGACAGGTGAAGGTTCTGTCTGACTGTTACACACACTATTAAAGAGGAATATGTGAATTCTGTGCAAACTTAAAGCATCATTTCCTGCATCCTGGTTCAGTTTTAGTCTCGTTTTTGTTCAGTCTATATACGTGCATGATTTTGCCTTTTTATCCATGGGTCTTTTCATTTTTTTAAAGGGTGAACAACCTCATTAAATACACAAGCCCCCTGTCATGAATAAAAAATGAATACATCCAGATTTTAAATCGGTAGCTGGTAATATTTTTTTTTTCAATTAGTTTAAAAATATCTTACATCCTTAAACAAGAACATAATCATAACCAAAAACAAACACTGACCAAACACTTTTAAATGTCAGCGTGTAAAGCATGAAGAAATCTGGGTTTAAAATGTCTTTTATTTTGAAGCAGAGGAACATTGTCCACAAAATTAATTTAAATATAACATGTTGAAACAAAGACCACAGCTGGGAATCCAAACTGCAAACTTCTTTCTGCAAAGCAACTATATGCTAACCAACTGCTTCGTTATGCAGCCCCAAACAGTTTGTATGTTGAGTTTGAATTAAGCTGTCAAAAAAAAAAAAATACTGTGACATCTATATAAAAATGCAGTAAGACACACGGTGTGATATAAACCAGAAATCAAGAGACAAAAAAAACAGATGTAAAGACACTGAGGCTGGAAGAGCTAATTCACTGCCACTACTGGTGTAATCAGTCACTCTGTTTTGTTCATGAGTTCAGAAGCGGATTCATCAGAACAAATGTGCGCAGAGCGAAAGCTGGTTTGCTGAAAAAGAAATATGCAATTTAAAATATTATTGTGACACCTGTTGGGCACACACGGAGGGGGATTAAACTCACTGATCATTAAATCAAGTTGCACAGGTTTATGAGCCTCAGGGCAATGTCTTGCATCTGTCTGTGATGCATCTCTATCTGGATATTCTCCGGCTAGAAGATTTCAAAAGGAAATGCATGAGCAGAATGTATGCATTTTCATTTTGCAGTGACAATGTTTGAACATGTGCGGTAACCAGAGGGATGTGGGAATCTCCTGAGAGACAGGCAACATATGAGACATGGTGTTGGTTTGAATGTACAGTAGCCATGTTCAGACAACCTGTCTTTGACTCAGGCTGGCAGTGTGTCAGACTCCTGGGGTTTTCTGTCTCCTCTGATTTCCCAGAGTGCTGCTCCACACATGTGCAGCAAAATGAACTCAAGGCTCCTGCCTTTGCTAAGCAATGCGACACAAATTCTGTTGGATTTCATGTTTAATTTGAAGTACTATCAGTCACTTAATACTGTAGGTCCTAAACATCTGAGACTTACTGACCTGGTATGCACTATTCCCAGGTCACAGTGTTTTTAAAAGTTTTATATCATAAAAAAGATGACTCTTTGTTTAGCTCAGATAGAGTTCTATTTTCTCTATCAGCGTATTTTCTTATCTGCAGGAGTCTGAGGGGGTTTTATCCCTGCTGAAGTAAGCAACAGGCTGAGGGATGCTGAATAAATGCAATACTTTGCAGCTGATATTATCTGTCAGATATTATTAGTTTTCCACCGGACACTTGCACTTAAAGAACACTGAAAGTGCAGCCAGCATTCAGAGTGGTGCTGGTGGTGAAACTTAAAATGATGCTGACATGTTTAATGTGCATTGCAAGAAGTACTTGTGACACAAATACATCTGATTAGATGCTAAATTAACACTTTCAAGCCGCATAAGTTTTGACAGTTGCTGGCTTGTCAAAACTTTCCCCTATATGTATATAATGTTCAGTCAGTGTAGCATTACCAATACTGGGAATAGCATCTATTCTTTTTTTCTTTTTCTAGTTTTTGTTTTCATATCTGTTGCCAAGCGAGTACATGCACATATATTTATCTCCATGCCAATGCCTGGCACATTTGTGGAACTGGTATCATATGTGAGTATAAAAAAAGACTTGACAATATGGATTTTCAAGTTCGTCTCCCATCAGCTTTTTGCTCATCTCTAAGCTCAAACACATCTTGAGCTAAGGGAGAAAGCCTGCTGACATCTTTGATACTCGGTCCCTGCTGTTTTGAATTGACAACGCCTGAGCTACTGTTTGGGTTTTAGAGCACAAGCATACGTACCACTCAACCTGGCATAATAGAAGAAGTGGTATTGATGGGAGTAATTCTGCACTAAGAGGAGAGCACCGAGATAGAGGGTTGGATAAATTACGCTTTAGAAAAGGCCCTTTGTGTGATAAATTCTGTACGACAGCGCACAGTCATTTCTCATCATAGGAAGGGAAATTTGGCACAGGCAACAAAAGCTGATGTTTGAAAAAAAAAGGGATAATCTACAGATACTGTTAAATTTGAGTGTGGTAGTAGGTGAGAGTCATCCTCAAGACAAATTCTAAGTGCTACCAAATTCCACAAGATTTTTGTTGAAAACTTTGGGAAGCAATTCTAAAACTAACAAACTCAAACACTAATTCATGAACTAACTGACAGCTGCAGGAAAGGAGAATAGCCAAAAGGCAAAATGCATTTCAACAAATAAGCGAGTTGTCAGAACTGGTGTGAGAGAAAATGCCATCAGGCCCAGGTGGATGCCAGTTTGTCTAATGGCATTTGGTGTGTTCATTTAAGTTCCTGTGTGAGGAAAACAAATCAACATACCTGTTATGGGGCTTTATTTGCTTAGGGTCTGCTCCAATTTCAGTTTTGTTTTTTAAACTCTGTCCCCTAATGTTTTCTCAGCATGAACTGTGGAAAGAATCAGCGGGAATGTAGGGCGTCTACCCTACCTAGCCCTGACAATGCTGCATTCCAAAATAACTTTTTCCCCCCTCCCTATTTGTAATCTAAAGAATTATTAAACTAGAGCAGGCATTGAAACATCACACACCGAGACTGAGGTAGAGAAGGAGAGAGTTGATGAACTAGACACTGAACAGGGACAGGTCTGGAGGGACAAAACTGATGAAAATATAAGAAGGGATTCGCAAAGATGTCAGCGTGACAAGTTAAATGGCAGGCTGTGTAAATTTTTTCCAGCTTCAGCAATTCATATTGTCAAGGGCATTGTGGTACTATGCTGTTTCAGTCTTTGGAAATCTGCAAAAGCAGGCGGTCACCTATATGGCAACGGAGTGAGAGTGCTCACCTAGAAGATCCTTTGTTTTCAAGAAGCTTATAGAGGAAGGATGCACATCAGTTTATCTCTGATTTGCAGGTCAGCACAGGTCCTGCAGCATCACTACCAATAATTTTATAGAAAAGACAATAGCATTAGGTTTTTTTTACACGATAACAAGGTGGTTGTAGCACTTGGGTGACATCTAGTGGTTGTTCACTGACTAGCAGGTATGACTGGGAAACTGGGACAGGATGACGTCCATCTGGACCTGGTGAGACATGAGACCCTCTAAATATCTAGATTACTTTTGTTCATGACAAAAAAAAAATTGAACTTGTAAGCAGGGGATTGACATTGGGTTTTTGATCAAAATGGAAACTCTGATCCCTCAAAATTGATTCCGCTTCTTATACCAAAATAAAATTTCATCTTTCTGTTTTCCTATCCATAAAGTTAAAATAGGGTGAAAACAAAACAAACAGAAAATAATGATTTGTCAAGTTATAGTTGCCTGCAGCCAAAAAGCAAAAATGGAGGATAATGTTTTTTGCCTGAGCCTGTATGAGTGTTTAAATGTCTGCTGGGAGCAAAATATTTCCATTATTTGCTGTACATCTACAGATGATATGCATTCATTCAAAATATGCATTAACTTTTTTTCTGGTAATTTAACTGACTGACATCAGGTAACAAGATTCAATGCTTTTAAATCATAAAACATGATGTCTGAAAGGGGAAAGATAAATAAACCCTTTAAGTCTCTGGCCATGGTGTGTTTCTGATCTTCTGAAAAGGTAAAACTCTTCTCTGTAATCTTTAGAGACTCTCCACTCCTCCCAGATCAGAAGACATTTCTCATGTCTTCCTTTACCTAAAGTCTTACTGATGTTCTGTCTGCTGAACTTCTTTTGTTTCGTCTTTTGAATCAAAGTCAAGATCACAGTCATTCTGAGGTTTCTTTTATCTTGATCTCCCAGTGTTTTTCCACCTCCTCCTCCTCCTCCTCTATAGTTGAAAATAAGTCACTAAATACTGCAGCTTAGTTTCGTTAACCTCTATTTGATTTTGCCTTCGTGATCTCTGGTCGTACAAAATGGCCTCTTGTATTTCCCTTTGCTCTTCCTCCTGATGTGCTCCTTTTTCTTTCTATCATGTCTTATTCTTGTTGTCCTCAGACTCTTTAGACTGCACAATTAGGAAATAAGAAAATGAAATTGTTCAATTTTGCGACAAGTAAATACTGCATTTTCCTTGCTTCTTTCTGTTACGTTTGAGTTCTTTAAGCTCTTAGTCATCATCTAAATTGGCTAAGGCATATATTGTCCATCTGACCAGCCTAAATAATTATTGGTATGCAAACATGCACACATGACAGTTGGGAATATACTAGCAAATACTTCAGCCCAAGTAGATCATAAAACATACAACTGAGTAGGGTTTTTCTCAATGATACCACCTCCATATGTCTGCATGTGCATGTAGGAATTCAAATAATTCTCTATGGTTCAAGCCTTTTAGGCATGCCAAATGTTTTTCATAGTTTTAGATGTTTTTGGGACAAACTTCATTAAAATCCATCATTTTAGCAGAATCTATGCTTTGCTGATGTCTTTCAACCATTTTTACTGTATTACCTTTCTCATGTTATGAAAGTTTTTTTTTTCTTCTGAGTCTAAAAGTTTAAGGCTTCTCATTACAGAAAAACTAACTTCCACACACTGTGCAGAACTCATTAATTTTGAAACCACCCATAAAGTGAAAAAAATACTTTCATACTTTCATCTTGTTTCCTCCTCAGATGACAGAAAACGCACAGTTGGATTCCAGACCCCATCTGGACTCAATCCACCTTCATCTCCCTCGCTGTCATCCAAAGGATTAGATTTTTCATTCCTAAAAGTGACAATCTCTGACAAATCTGCACTGCTGGAACACTCCACTCATCTGCTCAGACGGTGAAAGAAACACTGACCAGAATGACAATTTAATGTTGTCACTTTGGTATAATGGGATATTAGGTATATCTTAATATTCAACATTTAAAAACCAGTCATCGATTTTTGTTGCAGATGGTTTAAAACAGCAAGACAAAAAAAAGTCGCAGATGTGAAGCATTTTCGATTCTAAACAATAAAACAGTCACATGAAAATACTGTAGTGAATTAGTATTTCCAAAAGGTAAGCTCTTTAAAATTAAAACATAACATTTTAAACTTAACTTAATTTATTTATTTTTTTTACATCAATTCATGAAGTCACCTCAAGGCATTTATACAGAATAAACACGTTTAATTTACAAATATACACAGCCCAATTCAACTGCTTTTATTTCAATCCAATCAAATCCAATTATTTCTAATTTTTTAACAAGGCAAACTCCTGCAAATTACTTTTCAAAAACGCTGTGGAAAACAGCCCCTAATGCTCTGCTAGAAAATAAATCTCCCCCTGCATATAATAAAACGTAATCAGATTCAAAAAAATCAAGTGCGTAAAAACTTTAAAAAATAAATAAAACTATATTGTTGTAAATTCCTGAACAGAATCATTCAATAAATTGTATAATATGAACCCCAGAAAAAATATAAACAGGAAAGCAAGGCTTTTTAAAAGATTGACAGCTTCAGTCATCAAAATTCAAACATCCCATGAAAATGTGTGTAAAGATTCAAGCCATGTAACCAAACAATTCAAACTGAAGGAAATATTAAACTCTCTGTAAAGTGTCATTTTTGTGATGTTTTTGTTGAGGACTAAATTAGGACAACCCAGCATTTACTCAAACGTGTAGCAGCCTATAAGTCTGGTAGGGGTGTTAAAAAGTACAAGAGAACAGTCAAAACAAGTACCAACATACCGAGGCCTGCTGTCCAAGGAAGTTCACCCAAGAGCAGCCTGCAAAATACTAAATGGTCTCCAAAAACCTAAAAACATCTCCATGTGACCTACAACAGGCTCTAGAAACATCAAGAAGCATCACTGAAGTTCTTTCAGCCAAAAGGTGGTAAACACCTGCTTACAGGGTGTTCCAACTTTTTGCTTTTCCAAATATAATTTATTTTGATTAGTAAAACAAGGTGAACGTTTGTTTACCTGAAATGAAACCACTTTACTTTTTAAAGATTAACCAAAATAAACACCAATATAAATATACAGATTTCTAAAGAAAGGTATATTTTAATGTAGTGTCCTCAATTTTTGTCCACTATATGAGATTGCATCTTACTGTGGCATATAAATAATACAAATAATAATGTGCTTTGTTTAGAGATACTTCAAATCTGGTTTTGTGGAGCGATACTGATTTCCAATCATCATACAGTTAAATTAAAAATGTCACTATTCATAATAAAATGTTTACATTATTATTATATTTTACATTATGTTTAACCGTAGATTACTGAGCTTTTCTGTTACAAGAAATCCACATATAAAAAAAAATATCTTTTTTTAGGTTAGACCAGGGAAATGTATAAATAAATAAAACTTCACATAAAATAATGACAGTATAACTGCTTAATGACAGAATATAGCTTAACATTTGTTAATTTTTTGTGCAAACCTTAACATTAAAGTGTACCACATCACAAAAAAATTATATTTTTTCCTGCAAGAAAGCTAATAAAAATTATTTGCAGCTTTGTCCAAGGTAATGATTAAGAAGAAATAAAGCAAAACTGTAGTAACCACTGCATTATGATGTGGTCTGGTATATATTTTTCACTGAAAAAGGTACTTAACATCCTGTCCTCTGGTGTAAAAATGCATTCCTTAAATTACTATTTCTGTCGTATCAAAATCAGTCTTTCAGGGGCTCCTTTGGTCTCTAATCACTTACCGCTACGTTTGTTTTTACTTCTCTCGTTTCCGTTTCCATTCTGTCTTTACTGTTAGATTCACATCCACAAATAAACAAACATCCGGCAACCCATTCTTCAAGGAATGCTTGTTTCATTTATTTTAGCAGCATTAGTGTCTGCACTCTGTCCTTGTGTTTCTTCTGCATATAATGAGCTATCTGCAGTATTTTTCTTTGGCCTTCCTTTTGGTCTTGCTGTGTTCTTTGTGTTAGTTTTGGGAGATAATGTTTCTTTCATGTGCACATCATCGTCTGTGTCCGGTTCTAACTCTACAAGCCAAGAGTCTGGACCTTTATCCCAGAAATCTTGATAATCTCCACTGTCACGTTTCCTTTTCTTTGTCTTCTTCTGTTGATATTCAGAGCCGGGTGTGTGGTACCGCTGGATGTGACTCTTCAAGCTTACGTTGTGATTGAAGCCCTGGTCGCAGTGCTGACACTTAAAAGGCTTCTCCCCTGTATGAAGGCGCATGTGGGACTTCAGATTTCCGGCCTGGTTAAAACCACGTTCACATACCACACACTTGTAAGGTTTTTCACCTGTGTGCACAACCAAATGCCTCCGGAGCCTAGAGTGGAGGCGGAACTCCATCCCACAGATGTGACATTTTAACTGTGTTAACCCTCTGTGATCCTCCAGGTGTGTTCTATACTCCGGATATCTGGCAAATGTCTCTGAACAGTCGGGACATTTATACGGCTTCTCTTGTGTCAGATGGATCTGTTGATGAGTCATTTTGGCTGTTTTTGTTTTAAACTTTACATGGCAGTATTTGCATGGATATTCGTAGTTTGCATCGTGTATTCTCGCATGTGCCTTTAAAGCAATCTCATTTATTAACCTCTTTCCACAAATAATACATGAAAAGGGTTTAAGTCTATGCTCACACACGTGAGGCTTTCGTTTGTCAAAAAAGTTCCCACAGTCTGTGCAGAGCACTTTGTGTTTGGGAACAATTTTCTTCTCTTCTTCAGAGATCTCCCCATCAGACTCAGCTGGAAGCTCTTCGTGAGACGAAAGCTCCTCATCTGGGTCCCAGTTTTCATCAGAATCCATGTCTTGGGGGTCACTAGACGCCTCTGACGCCTCACTCTCAGGGACACCACTTGGCTCATCATCTGCAGACTCTGTCTGTGAAAAGAAAGGAAAGTCATATTTTAGAAGTGCAACACAAATTTTATGCACCACAATTCCCTTTTCTTTTATATTTAGCTGTTTATTTACCCAGGATGTTGTAAATTAGATTCAAAATAACATGCTCAACTTCTATCTTTGTCAGTGTTGGGACCATTATTTGATTTTTAGTAAATGTGTCTTAAAGCAGCAGCAGCAGCAGCAGCAGCAGCAGCAGCAGCAGTTCCTAACCTGTGAGACCTGACAAAAAAACAAATCCTGGTATAAAATAAAATGAACCAGCTATGAAGTTTCCTCACTGAGCCATTAATCCTGCGTTGTACCACAGATTCCTGCATTTTACTGCCATACCTCAAGTGACACTGCTGCCATGTGTGGAATTTAGTCAGGCAATACCTTCATACTCTAATCATACCAAAGCTTCACACCCAGAATGTAAAATTGTTTACAATATTCCTTTAAAATTTGCTAATGACCATCTCAAGGACTAAAATAAATACTCAAGCATGACAACCATTTTACAGTGTGTGCATCTGACATCTATCCGTTTTCTTACCGCAGTTTTAGATGAAGGCTTTGCAAGGTTATGTCCAGAGGCTGAAGGTTTCTGTGATGATTGTTCAGGACCACCATCATGGAGAACAAGCTTTACTTTACATGCTAATGTGGAGGTCTTCTTAGTGGTGGTACAAACCTGAAATAGTTTTTTTTTTATCTTTTAGAAAGCTAACAACCGAAACATGCAAAGACGATTTAATGTCAACTACACATCTAAATATAAACCTAACCTAATTAATACATTTGGCGTTAGCAAGCTAACCTGGATGGATGGGACAGCATACTCCTTCAGGAAGCGCTGGCCTTTTTCGTTCGCCGATGGTTCGATATAATCTTCGTCGGTGAAATGAGCGCTGCAAACCCGGAGCCGTCTCAGTACAGCCGGCGGGGTGTTAACGTCGCGTTTCAGTGCTGTTAGCCACAACTTGCGGAGGTCCGCGTCCTTTGACGGAATTCGGTGAAATTTAAACGGTGACAAGGACTTCGCTTTATTTGAGCATCCTGGAAAAGCACAAGTACACACCATTTTTCTGTTGCTGTGGCAAAAAGTTAGACCAAGCAGCACAGAGATTCAAAAGTTTACGCTGCAGCACTGTCTTCCTCGACGTTGTAGTCGTCTTCTTCTGCTGTTATTTTGCGGTTGGGTCAAGAGTGGCCACGGACACTGTCTATACATCATTTGCAGCTCGGCTGACCAAACGGATAGCGGACGGGCGGTGATTCTGCTTAATAGGAAGGCTCTGTATGAACCAGTAGTAGATTTTTGTAGTTTTTCTGTTTTTCTTGCAGTTAAGACGCGTTCGTCCTAGATTTCAGGAGATACTTCCTTCCTCTGGCGAACACCTTGCTCCTAATTTAGGGATAAGCTCCTCCCTTCTCCGCTCAGCGTCACTTTTACCCGGGTCTTTGCACGGCTGTTTAAAAAGGAACGCGCTTATTGTGAACTGCAGAGCTCCACGATCAGTGGGAACCACGTGACCAAGGGGCTTTTTTCCCCTAAAAACTTTATTGAAATACATTTGAAAAGTTAAGCAATAATGGACAGAGCAAAAGGCCAGCAGTCATGATTTATTTGAACTTTTTGATTCAGTTTGGAAAAAATTATTTCCATTATTGTATAAATGTAGCCAAATATAAATCAATTCCAGTCCTATGGCTCTAAGAAAAAGGAAATAAAAATGAAATAAATGTACACTGCACATTTAACTGGACTCTTTCATTCAAGTGCTCTAAGCTCCAGGAATTCACACAAAGGTAATTATTTTTAAATAAACGTAAAATAAATTTTAAAATGTCGTAAAAATTGCATCTCTAAAAACAATATTACTTCAAAAAGTCAGCTCTCCACAATTTTAACATATCGTATTTCAATTTATTTTTTTACACCGATTCACTTTAAGGCATTTTACAGAGTAAACAAGTTTAATAAAATATGAACAATCCATCATTGTTTCCAACACAGTTAAATCAATATATTTTCCACTGCCAAAAAAAATCATCAAATTTTCAAACTGGTCTTTAAAAAAAGGTCCTGTTTATAGATAAATTTTCTGTCACTTGGTTCTTCTACCATTAATGAGACACTAAACAACATGCTGAAGTTTTTTTTAGGGGCAAATGTTGCCAAACGTAACATTTCATTGAGAAAAAAAGATGCAGAACAAATTCTTTGGCATTTTATACAAAATAAATAATCCAGCAACTTATTCATCAAGGAATGCTAATAACCTGCACCAAGATTATTGTGTGTTCCAGTGTTTTGACATTTAATTATTCCATAAGTTACTGTGTGAGTGACCCTAGGGCAGAGGTTTGTGCTCTCCGAGTCCTCCTAGTCTTATGTGTTTTAGCAGCATTAATGTCTGAGCCCTGTTCTTGTGTTTCTTTTGCTTGAAACAAGGAATCTGTTGTACTTCTCTCTGGCCTTCCTTGAGAATCGCTACCGTTACGTTTCTTTTTCTTTGTCTTCTTCTGCTGATATTCAGAGCCGGGTGTGTGGTACCGCTGGATGTGATTCTTCAAGCTTACGTTGCGATTGAAGCCCTGGTCGCAGTGTTGACATTTAAAGGCCTTCTCTTCTGTGTGCAGGCGCATGTGGCACTTCAGATTTCCGACCAGGTTAAAGCTACGTTCACACACTGAACACTTGAATGGCTTTTCGCCTGTGTGAACAACCAAATGCCTCCGAAGACGCGCATATTCACTAAACTCTAACCCACAGGTGGGACATGTCATCTCCTCTGGCCTTCTGTGTATTTTTAGGTGGATTTTGCGCTTCTTAAATGTGACAAAAGTCTCTGAACAGTACAAACATTTATACGGCTTCTCTTCGGTTAAATGGTTCTGCTCATGAGCGGTTTTGGCTGCCTTTGTTTTGATCTTAATGTGGCAGTATTTGCATACAACCTCATGGTCTGCATCGTGTATTTTTTCATGATTACTTAAAGACGACCTATTTGTGAACCTCCTCCCACAGGTATTACACGACAACGGTTTCGTTTTATGTTCGCAGGTGTGGGGCTTTCTCGTTTTAAAAAAGTTCCCACAGTCTGTGCAGAGCTCTTCGTCGCCATCAGCCTCATCAAAATAAAGCTCATTCTTAGGATCCCAGTCCTCACCTGAATCCAGGTCACCAGATTCACTGGAGATATCTGATAACTCCGTGCGATCGCTGTCCTCTCCAACAAAATAAACAAACTCAGGGACGCTGTCTGACACAATCTGTGAAAATCAAGTTACATTTTAGTGTTGCAACATAAATTATGCTTGCTGCAGCTAAAGATCACATCAACAGCAACAGTGTGTTTGCTTAAAGTTCTGAGGTGTAAAATGTAAAGCAGATTAGGAAAAGCACAGCAACACACACCTCTAAAGTAGTTTCTTCTGTGTGCTCTGTCTGATGTGACTCATTGGCTGCTGGGATGTCCGTACAGTCCAGATTTTTCCACTCCTGACGGTAGCCACACAGAGGGCACTTCAGGTTCAGGATGAAGACAACACCGCAGACAACCTTTTCCATCATTACTTTCGACTGACACATGGGACACTGGCTACTGAACAACTGGAGGAGCTCTGTCATCTGAAGATCGGCTCTGAGAGAAGAAAACAAGATCGCATTGAATATTTTTACATTAAGTCTGTGCAATCAAAAGTGTAATTTAGTCAGTCTTTATTCCAGGTTTCAGTTAATCTTACTTTTCCTTCATCAAGCCAGGGTTTTCCATATTTTGCAAGATGTTATTTTGAGACATGCAACAATCAGAAGCATCGCTTGGTGTGGGATTCACTGGGATGCCTGGAAAATAAAGTTAATCAGTAACATAAAAAAAACATTGTCATCAAACTTTGTGGCTTTTAAAAAATGCTAAGTTTCCTACTCATGTTTGGAGTTCTTTCTTTATCAAATGTAGGAATGTCACATATTGTAAGATCTTTGCATTCCAAAGCAGCATTGGAGTTTCTCATGGGCACCTGTAAAAAGTTACACAAAAACAAGATGTCAACAATTTTTGCAATAATGAAAGTAAAGAGCAATGGGTATTTATAACAGCCAACCCAATGCATTTTCAAGTCACAAAAATTGGACTCAACAATCCTTTTGAGAAGATGAACAGTTGTTGAGATATACAATGAAAATCCCAAACGCCACTGAAAAGGCCCCTCGGTCTGCTCTGGTGCAGAGGTTTGAGATGCAGTAGACAAACTTTTGGCCATGTGCAGTAACAGGACTAAGACATCGAGGAACACTTGCATGTAAACAGATGACTGTTACAATGGTTAACAACACAGACAGTGGCAAAGAATCTGATGTTTCTTTTGATTTTATTTTTATACTACTACTACTATTTAGCAAAAACACAATTATCAATGTTATTCAAACCGCTGACATGTCTAAAAGCATAGTCATAGTATTACTAGTATAACAATTTAACTATTCCTCGGACGTCTAGTACTATTACTAAAAATACTTGTACAAATCTAGTCATAACCCCGATAGTAATTATAGATAGTAGCTGGCACGTGGAGCTATATCATCTTATTATGCCAACTATTATTTAGGAATACTACTAATCATTAACGATATTTACCGACATCTAAAGGTCTTTTAGCGGCAAGACAGTTTTCTCACCTGCTGAGCCTGGTTTCGTTTTGCAATGGCTTGCGACAAACTTTTCTTTGGCGATACTTTTACATTAGATGCAGTAAACAGCGTGGGAATGGCGTCTGCTTTCAATGCTCGTCTTCGTCTGTAGACTAGCCCCATCTCTGTCATCACCCCTCTTGCGAATTCAGAGGTTTCTTGTTTGAAGCAGTCCGTCGAAAAGTGGTCAGAGCACAAAAGGCTATGCTTGGTGGGGCCATTCCATCTGTCCCTCGTCAGCTTCACGGCTGTGGTCCAGGCATCTCTCATCTCTTTATTCACCGGAAAGTAGTGCAAACTCACATCTGTTGTCGCGGTATTGCTGCAACCGCCAGCGATACACCTTTTCACCATATTAATACCGAGTTTACTACAACTTGGCCACTCGCTTCAAGTTTGACGTTAACTGCATAAAGAAAGCGGAAGAAAGAACAGCGAGCGCCCCTTCACGTCACTTCCGGTTGCACTTTTCAGCGCAATGTTCGAACAATAGATCG
>JAVKLF010000064.1:9235152-9256359 GCA_034783495.1 Millerichthys robustus | reverse complement strand
TGCCGTTTCACAATGCAGATGATATCCACAAAAAGGACAATACATTTTAATCTGTAATAAACAACAGAAGCATTAGGGCCTAATGCCTAATGATTAGGCTAATGCTAAAAAAGTAGAAAAAAGTTGAAGGAAGAAAGAAGCAGAAATTAATCTTAATTAACAGAGAAAGCAGGAAACTGAAAGAAGCACAAAAAGCTGAAAATAGCAGAAAGTAGCTTAAAATAGCACAAAAAACTGACATTAGCAGAAGAACAGCGGAAATAAGCAGAAAAATAGCTAAAGTAGCTGAAATTAGGTAAGACTAGCTAAAAAGAAGCTGAAATTTACACAAGGTAGTTAAACAAAGCAACAACAGAGCAAATGGTGTAAAAAACATAAAGATTTATAAACTATTTCAAGGATTTTATGGACGTTTAAAATTGCTCCATTCATTTTCAATTGGAAAAATCAGCTGAAACAGTGAGATAGCTAAAAAAAGTAAAAGTAGATGAAATACCAAGTTATAGCAGGAATGTCCTGAACGAGATGAACGATTAGATGTATGAATTATTGAAATCATACAAAAACTGTGGGACGAGTTAGCGGACAAAAAAAACGTACGGCAGAAACTATAATAAAGAATAAAAAGAAACGCGATCACTATAGTGTGATTGCTTGGAAGCATTCACACTATTAAACGTGATCAGTTTAATAGTTTATCTCACGACGAGTGTTTATATGCAAACATTGCTAACCGGATAGCTGCCATATTTAAATCTACTGTCAGATTAGTAAAGTGTAATGAACAATTTGCAGAGTTTGTGTAACGTACATCTTACTGTGAATTAAATGTTGCTCCTTCTTCTGTAGATTTCCGTTGTGGCTTGTCATTTCCGTTGTGGCTTGTTATTTCCGTTGTGGCTTGTCATTTTGTATTTGTGTTGCGGCATTTGTATTTGCGTTACGGTTTTTGTATTTGCGTTGACACCTCTGGGCCACCGTAAGATCATCTCCCACGTCGCCGTTTTGGGGGATGCAAAAGCCGGTTTTCGGCAAACGGTTTAGCTATATATATTGCCTATTAGTAAATTTTTGTTTTCAAATTATGTTATTGCTGATTAAAAAACTGCACTGTCCGAGTGCCGACTTCACTTGTGAAAACTGGGCACAGCTGTTGCAGCTACAGCAATGCTGACGCTAGAAAAGGCGGGGCTTAATGGCAAGGTAAGCGCGGTTTGATCATCGGAGTACACCGGTGTAAACTTCTTGGAGTTCTAGGGACTCCACTTCCGGTCTATGTTGCCCACACTTGATCTTATTAAAACAAATGTAGCTGACAACGATTATATTACATTTTTATTATGGTTTTCTAATGCCAGAAGGTTAGAACTTTGAAAAATATATAGTTTTGCTGCATATCTGTTAATTAGTTTCATACAAAACTGAACAATTGAAAGAACACCTTCCAAGAGTGGCAATTCCATTTTTTTAAACTCAGGGATTGTACCCGTTTCTGTAAATAAAAGTCATCATGCTAGATTATCTGAGTTAGCTTTAACCATTTTATTATTAATATATTTTTACTGAAAGGAGGCCAGATGTTTTCCATCAAATTTATTCAGCACACACATCCAATAATTGAATACTTTCAAATAAAAGCAGTTAACTCTCCATTTTAGAAGATAAGTCAATTTTTTTTAAAAGACTGTCAAGCCAGGTCCAGTTAATTGTCCTGTATTTCCTCGGGTGAATTAATTTAGTATCATGTCATCAACTTTTTTCCTCGGCCTTCCTCTACGCTTTCCTGAATTGTTACTTTTGTTCTGCCTGCTGCAGACCTTCATGTCTGCTGAATTAAAATCAGAGTCACTGTCCAAACATTTTGACATTTTTGTTGGTCTCTTCGTGGTCTTTATTACCTTCTTGTTCCTTGTTTCTCCCTCCCCTGGAGAATCGATGGACATGTTGCTGTCAGATGGCATTTCTTTACTGTCCTCATCAGCGAATTGTCTCATCTTCAGCTTTTTCACATGTGCTTTGCTGCTCCCACTGTCTGACCCACAGTCCTCTGTTCCATCTTCGAGAAAGTTCCCAGATCCAACATTTTTAGGCCTTCCTTCTGATCTACCAGTGCTCTTTGTTTTAGTTTTTGGCAGACACAGTTCTTGCAGCGGCACATCATCTTCTGTATCCTGTTCTTCTTCTCTACTGTCAAACTCAGAGTCTTCGCCTGTCTCGTTTCCATTTGCTTGAGCACCACCGCTGTCACATTCCTGCACACTTGTCTTCCTGTGCTCATGTACAATGCTGGGTGTGTGGTGACGCTGGATGTGATTCTTCAAGCTCACGTTGTGATTGAAGCATTTGTCACAGTTCTGACACTTGAAAGGTCTCTCCCCTGTGTGCAGGCGCATGTGGGACTTCAGATGTTCCGCCTGGTTGAAAGCACGCTGGCAAAATCCACACATGAATGGCTTTTCTCCCGTATGCACCACTAAGTGTCTCTGGAGGACCGCAGACGAATCAAACTCAATCCCACAGAAGTGGCATTGTATCTGCTTTGGCTCTTTGTGATATTCCAGGTGGATTCTGCGTTCCTTATTTGTGGTAAATATCTCTGAACAATCTGAACATTTGTAAGGTTTCCCTTCAGCTATGTGGATCTGCTCATGGTTGAGTTTGTCTGCTTTTACTTTAAACGCAACATGGCAGAATTTGCAGGGAAACTCGCCATTTTCATTGTGGATTCTGCTGTGATGATCTAGGGTCACTTCACTAGCGTACCTTTTTCCACAAATATTGCAGGAATATGGCTTAACTTTGTGCTTACACCTGTGAGGCTTTCGACCGTCAAAAAAAAATCCACAATCCGTGCAGAGCAGACTGTACTGAGGATTAATTTGAAGGTAATCACCACCTTCACTGAATACTTCATTTCGTGTTGCATCAAACAGTTTTACAGTGAAAGCGCTCGAATCTGGTCTCCAGTCTTCATCAGAGTCCATGTCACCGGGATCACTAGATTCCTCCAGGTCATCTTCAGAGTCGCTCTCCTCTTCCTTTACATCAGCAATCCCACGAACCTCTGAGACACTGCAGGGAATTTCACCTGCCTATGATACAAAAGCATGTATGTTTGTAAATTATTATACTGATACTAGATTAGACAGTTCTTTTAATGAAGCTCAAAAATTATATATAAAAAGGAACAAAACATGAGCAAACTGTATAATAAGGACAATGTCTTTAAAGGCAACAAAACACAATGCAAATCTTTTTATCGAGGCATTACATCATACAGCTTTTTGTATACTGATGTCCTACCTTTGAGCCACCCGTCCTGTGTCCACCTTCAGCTGCTGGGACATAGCCATCCATCAGACTTTTCCACTCATACGTGTAGTCACACTGAAGGCACAGCTGGTGCAAGATGATGGCAACACCACGGCTGGCTTTGTGCATCTTGAGTTTCCCTCCACATGACGGACACATGCGGCTGAACAACCGGACTAGGCGTTTGTCATTCACGGGAAACATTCCTTTAGTCTTCAAAAGGGCCACTCTACAAAAACAAAAAGAACTTTCAATCAGTTTAGATGTTTTTATTTACTCCCCTACAAATAGGTTAAGAAACTTACTTTTTCCTGAGCAAATCACCATCTACTGTTTTTGGTTTTGACTGGAAACAAACAGAAGAGGCAGAGGAACATGAAGTTCCTGCTGACAATGGACAATTTTGAGAACCTGCAAATTAAATTAGGTATCAATACACAGTAAGTATGTGGAAGGAAACATCATTGCTATGCTTAAATTTTCAATAACATGTTTATTTGTACCCAGTTCTTCCGAACATGAAGTTGCCCCATTTAGTGTGTTGGTTTGATCACTCAGATCAACAACTTCAATCTTAACCACAGATCTCTGCACGAAGAAGCAAAAGGAAGAGGTTATAATAATCAAAAATGGCAGGAAAAAACGTAGTTAGTCATATTTAGGAACAACACACTTTTGCTTTTTATTGACTAATAATTCCTCTATTCCCAACATCTCACTCTTTCAATACATGTAAAAAAAACTAAAGAATGTAACAGTATTATAACAAATGAGTTATGTTGAGTGAATTGTCCACAAATCTGCAGAAAAAACTGTGTCATTGCATGTTTGAAAATGTCATATTAAATATCATAACATGTTAAAACCAATGTATTTTTATATCAAAATGAGCCTTATTTTTCCTAACATGGAGGACATTTAAATGAAGTTCCTGCTCAACCAACATAAAAGAAAAATGCAAAGACTCGTAAAAGTTTAAACTCGTAAATGATTTCATTAAAGCGTTCAGCTAGTATCACAATTTTTATGGCATTTATAAGACGTAACTCTCTACAGGTCGGAAATGTTATATTGGTACTGTTTGTGAGGCAAAACTTTAGCATTAACTTGCACTTCTTTAAGCAGTATGTTGAACTATGAGGTTATGTGAAAAATTCTTTTTAATACTAGTTTCCCCTTGGAACATAAGGTTATGTCTGTGTTTATTTTTAGGCCTCCTGTTTTCCCACATATGCTGTGAGAAAATGAGAACAGCGTATGTGTTTTCAGATATGTAACTCATTGTTTTGTCTCATTTTGTTTTTGGGAATAGCTCGTAAGCTCCAGCCCAGCTTCAACATCAGTGTGAAAAGTTTGTCAGAAGGGCAGAACATGGGCCTGAAGGCGAACGGAACACAGCTGTGGTTCAGTGTATCTTTTTTACTCTGTTCTCTAATAAAGTGCTAGAAGTAAAATCATTGCAGTTTCCTTGTTTGTTTATTAGTTACTCAGGAAGTATTTTTTTCCCACAGCAGAAGTCAAAGATTCTTTTGTTGTTGTTGCAATAGTCAACTAAAATGGGGCAATTATGATTTACATTTAGTGTTGCTTCTTCTTTGCCCCTGTGGACTTGGACTTGCGACCTGTCCAGGGTGTACCCCGCCTCTTGCACTGCGACTGCTGGATATGAGCACCAGTGACACCCGTGAACCTGAAAGGAAGAAGCAGATTAAGATAATGGATGGATGGATGTTGCTTCGAATCAAAATGTGCACAATAATATTAGGTATACTACATAACACCTACTTCATTCCTCACCCAATAGTGACATATATCTTACACCTGCATCAAAACTACAAGACCACCCTCACAAATATTCTTACGGATTGTAAAAATAATAGCAATAGCTGCCTCAAACCATTGAAAATGACGGCTAAACGATTTGTTTTGATAGTGAACCCTCACCTTACATCCGGAGCTTCTCACATATTTCTCTGGTCCACATTTCAAATCCACTGATGGAACAGCACCGGGCTTCAGCTGGACCGGGTCAATCTCATCAACAAAACAGTCTTTAGTGAAGTGTTCACTGCAAACAGTGATATCAGTCCAATTGGATTCTTTAAAACGCTGCTTGTTGGTTTTAGCTAAAAACATGACCCACTCCAGTCTCTCCTCTGGGTCCTCAGGTAACTTGAATCGTCCTGCATTTCTAAGTTCTGAATAACACCCAACGACGGAACACATCTTCGTTTCTGTTCGTTATAAGCTAGTCCTAAATGTTCATTTAAGGTGAAATAGGAACCGGGCATGCATTTAACATCAGCACTGAGCTAACTTAGCTAGCCAACCGTTTTGAAATCCTCGCGCAAGCGGGATGGCCGGAGTTTAAATACGCAAGTTTGAATCGTAGAGACATATGTTTATATGGTACACATACGAGTCAAAATGTACATGTAAATGTACACGTAAGGTCGACTAGTATGTTGTCTAGAGTACAACAGTGTTGTATCGCGCTGTGTTTCCCTGTCTGAACCTTTCGTGTTTACTTTGGGCGGCTGGCATCTAGCTTTAAGATGCTTTAGCGCCACCTACTGGACTGGAGTGTTTTTCTCCAATTTAGTGCAAAAATACACCACTCTTTCTGACAAGACACTTTGGCACGTCTTTAAATGTACCAGTGCTTCAAGTAGAACATGATACTTGAAAATAACTTGGTTTCCTTTAATAATTACATTAGTTTTGTGAAAGATTTCAAATGTGTACCAGGAGGGAAACAAATTATTTAGCAACAGCTCTGTTTAATAAACTTAAATCTGATGCCATTATAAAGTGCACACATCAGTGAACAGAGTATTTGATTCCTTCCTTATTAATATGTACTAGAAAATTCTCACTGATGTTTCAAAATTAGTTTTATTAGTATATTAAATTAATAAGAAACCAGCTCAAAATCTCAATTTTATATTGTTTTTTTTTCTGATGAACATTGTTTTTAAGTTGTCATCATTTTATTTCATCCTCTAAGTTTTTACTATAGTTCTTTTTTCAGATCTCATTGTATCCTATATGGACTTTCCGCAGCCTTCGTCTTCAGAAATAAATGATGTGTTACTGTCAGACAGTTTGTCCTCATCAGTTAATTGTTTTTGCTTCCTAAATTGTGATTTTCTAGCTCCAGTATTTGACCCTGGATTTTCCATTCCTGATCCAAAGCCTTTAGGCCTTCCAATAGGTCTGCCAGTGCTCCTTTTTGTTTTTGGTCTGTGCAGTCCCTCCGTCTCATCATCTGTATCCTGATCCTTCTCCTCACTGTCGAGGTCCAGGTCTGGGTCTTCCTGATGCCCGTTAATCTGAGCACTATCAGAATTACTTTCCTTTTTGCTTTTTGTCCCTTTCATCTGTTCCAGCCCAGAGCTTGGTGTGTGGTGGCGCTGGACGTGACTTTTCAAGCTCACGTTGTGATTGAAGCTTTTGTCACAGTGCTGACACTTATAAGGTCTCTCTCCCGTGTGCAGGCGCATGTGGGACTTCAGATGACTTGCCTGGTTGAAGCCACGTTGGCACACCGTACACTTGTACGGTTTTACCCCTGTGTGCACTAGTAAATGCCTCTGAATGGAGAGAGCACGGTTAAATTCAATCCCGCAGAAGCGGCATTTTAACTCCACCGTGCCTCTGTGATCTTCCAGGTGGATACTGCGCTCCACATTCGTGGGAAATGTCTCCGAACAGTCTGGACATTTGTACGGTTTCCCTTCAGATCTGTGGATCTGCTCGTGGTTGTGTTTGTCGGCCTTTAACTTGAACGTAACGTAGCAGAACTTGCAGCGGAACTCATAGTTTTCGTTGTGGATTCTGCTGTGGAAATTCAGAGCCACTTGGCTGACACACCTCTTCCCGCAAATGTTGCAGGAATATGGCTTGGCTTTGTGCTCACAAACGTGAGGCTTTCGTCCATCAAAAAACCTTCCACAGTCTGTGCAGAGTTGGCTGTGTACTGGGGTAAGCGAAAGGTAATCGCAATATTCAATGTATTTGCTGGATTCCTTTTGCGGTTTTGCGGGATACAACTTAATAGGGAAAACATCCTGTACTGGTTTCCACTCTTTGTCTGAATCCACATCACCAGGATCACTGGATTTCTCTGATTCAGCTTTGAAGTTGATCTCCTCATGCTTTACTGTGTCAATTTCAGGAACTTCTGAGATCCTGCTGCGGGTTTCATGCCCTATCGTTTCCTGTAATACAGTAAAAAGGACAGGGAAATTTTATAGCTTTAAAACATTTAAAAAATAATCATTTAAAGCGTTTTATAATTCAGTTGTGTGGTCTTACCTCTAAACCTGCTTTCATGGGTTCCTCTTCAGCAGCTGAGACGCTGGCATCCACCTGACTTTTCCACTCGTATGAGTAGTCACACTGAAGGCACAGCTGGTTAAAACCAACACCAACGCCACAAATGACTTTGTGCATCTTGAGTTTACCTCCACATGATGGACACTCGCAGCGGAACAACTGCAGAAGGTGCTTTTCATTGACAGGAAACTTCAAAAGTGTCGCGCTTCAAAAAAGAAAGTTTGAATCAACAACTTGATGATAAAATGTTGCCATGTTTTTCTAAATGTATGGGAAACATTTAGAAACAAACCTACTTTTTCTTAACCAAGTCAGCATTTACATTTACACATTCAGAGGAATCGGATGAACACGAACATGTTGGAGCCGGGTCAGTGCTAGGACCTGCAAATTAGAGAGAAAAACAATGTAAATATATGCGAGAGGTATATCATTGTTTCTAACTCTTAAAGCATGATTCATTTGTACCCAACAGTTTCGAGCTTGAGCCTTTGGAATACTGAGTTGGATCTGGACATGTGTTGAGAGAAGCTTGCAGAGCAGAACCTTCTGAGTTATCCACAAGTCTCTACAGAAACAAAAAAATATTAATTGCCAAGACAGTGGCTGTCAACTCTGGTCCTCAAGAGCTGGTTCTAATCTAGAGGCTTCCTCAAGTCCCACAGCAGCCTGTTAATTACTCATTCATTCAAATCAGGTGTGTTGAAGCACAAAAACATGCAGGATAGTGGCTCTGGAGGACCAGGGTTGAGGACCACTTTTCTAAGACTTGCGTTAACAGCAAACAAAAAGTAATCTGGTAATTTATGTGTAAGAAATAAACAAATATTCTGGTAATTTTGAGTAATTTCAAAAACTACAATAGCTGCCCTAATCCTTTGAAAATCTCAACTGCACTTTGTTTTGATTGTGAACCCTCACCTTACATCCTGAGCTCCTCTTTAAACACACTGATGGAACAGCACCGGGCTTCAGCTGGACCGGGTCAATCTCATCAACAAAACAGTCTCTAGTGAAGTGTTCACTGCAAACTGTGAAATCAGTCCAGGATGATTCTTTAAAACGCTGCTCGTTGGTTTTAGCTAAAAACACGACCCACTCCAGTCTCTCCTCCGGGTCCTCCGGTAACTTGAATCGTCCTGCATTTCGACGTCCTGAAAAACACCCAACCACGGAACACATTTTGGTTTCCGTTTATTTCTTTTTATATACGGACACTACCTCTTTATAAATGTCCATTCAAGGCAACAAGAAAACAGACTATATTCTCTACAGCATCACGTCTGTTTAGCTAGCTTGTTCTGGTTAAGTGGATACTCGATGGGCGGAGTTTAACGAGCGGATTCGAAAGGTTTGTTGTCCGGCGTACACCGGCAGGTGGTACATGGTCATTAATAATACAAATATTGTTACTATTATGCCTCCTATTACTGTTATTTTTATAGTTGTATCCGAGGGTTATTGATGCCATAATTGTTAAACTACAACTAAAATTATAAAGCAGTCTGACGCGCACTAGTCCTCAACAACGGAAGTCAGTGAACTTTATTTCCGTCCTTCACAATAAGAGAATCCAACTGATACTGAGTTCAGTCCTTCATAATACACTTTAAATACTGTATACATACTGTTGATCTAAAACTCCCTTTTAAACTAGCAGAAGCTTATTGCTACTAATAATATTGGTGTTGTTACTTACTTAAGCGTAAAATAGAAGACAAATTAATGGAACAATAATTTATTCAGCTTATAACAAAATAATTGTGGCATACAGGAACTTCAACCAATGGAACAGTTCAACACATGACAGAGGTAACTAATAGATGAACCAGTACTTTTTTCCTTAGAATATTTTTTCTGTAAAATGTGGAGGTTTTGCATGACCTAAGTAAATCTAGCCTTTTAATAAATAGTTAACATTGAGGAAAAAGCAAAGGTAATACTCTTATTAAAAGAAAACCACCTAAGTAGGCTATACTTTAAAACCCATTTAAATGCAGGATATTTATTTGCATATTAACAGGATTGCAACCGTATTTTGTTTACATTGGTATATTTTCAGAATATGCGTAACAGTTTAGCTTAATAAAGGTTTTAGATTCAGAGGGACCATGTGAGAGCATACATAAAGTGATACCAGCGTATGAAAGCTGTATCTAGTGTGAAAGAGTGCTATAATTCAAACGTATTAATGAACCACTAGGTGATGTTGTTCAGCTTCAAAAGTTAGGCTCAGTCTAGAACTGCTGTTTCCAGGAGATACATACCAGAAAACAAACACCTTTCTAAAAAAATACAACTTTTGTATTCTTTCGAAGTCCATGTGCGTTCTATTTAACTATGTTGCATATTAGGAGTTAAAAGATGCCGATGTTTAAAAAGCAATAATAAAAAAACAGAAATGTAATAGAATCAGGATAACATGACTCGTTACATTTCCAAATATATTTGACCTCATTCAGACGTTTACAAAGAAGCACACCCATTAGAGGTGCAGCAAACATCACATGACATCATACATGCCATGTGACAATGTTCCTGCGAGTAACTGTGTGCGAATTTGTGCTGCAGTTAGACAACCCACCCATCCACCCCGCAATTCAGAGAACTCATTTTCCAGGAAGTGGAGTACACACTGTAGCAGCAGAACATGCTTTAGGGGTTCTGTAAGTGTACACAATTCTCACTGAAACCCGATGTTAACAATTATTTGACACCTTTTGTTGCTGTATGAATCAGAACATTGAGAATCCTAAAAGGCATGAGAAGCACCCTACAGCATGGAAGAGCTGGAACAACTCAATTTGACTGACATTTGAGATTAAAAAATGTGTGCTCTGGGTCACATCTGTTTGTGAGGGTTTTTTTTATGTGTGTGCAAATCTGGAAAACCTATACAGGAGTGCTTGTTTGTTTGTTGTGCGTGTATTAGACTGTCTTTTTACACATGAGATTATTTAAACAACACACTAGTTCAGTTTTTAGTCCATTCAGTTTTATATGGAGTTCCTATGAGTGAGCCAGATAAATAAGGGAAAACTTGCCCAAAAACATTCTGAAGACAAATTCTTCTCTTTTTTTTTAGCAGAAAGGAATTTTTCTTCCAGACCAGCACTTACATCCTTCTTCATCATCATCATCATCATAATTCTGGGAAAGTTGCAGTCGAAACATGTCAGCTGCCGTTCACATCCTTTAAGGAATGTTGGCGAGTTTTCACAACGTTGTCAGTCATTAGGCCAGATAAGAGTTCGCTCAAAGATTGATGGCGTTGCATTCCACTAGTTCCTTTCTCTGTTTTTTTCCCATGCCAAAGCATCTGTGCTATCTCACCACTTCATATCCTCTCTGTCCAAGTCCAGACCTGCTCAGGTGTTTTTATCAGATCCTCATATCTAACACACTGTAGCAGAAAACTCTGACTTTGTTCACTCAATTCTCTGCGTGTAAACAACCGTCTGTGTGTTTGTTTAATATGCGAGTTTAAAGATAGCTTTAAAAGACTGGCCATTATAAAGGTGTTAACATTAAAGGAACATGCATTTACATAATAGATAAGTCACAGTTTCCCCACAGCCTAACTTAATAACCTGTCCTAAACCACACATTGACATTTGAGAGCATAGATTGCATCTTAGTTTTACTATAGAAGAGGTTAATGTTTAAACTTAGGTATGAGGTATTTTTGTGCCTTAGGAAAAGCCGCCTGAGTTTACTTTTTCCTTTCGTAGTCTAGTATTTGTGTTTGAATTCTTCCATTATATGCTGCCTTTTATCTTGTTTTTTTAATCGTTTATTGAGCTGTAAACATACATTCAATGATAATCTGAAAGTTTCTTCAAAATATGTTCAGCAGTTTATGAGATATTTTGCTACCGGACAGACTTTTAGTATTCGACAGGTGTGCTCTTTTAAATGTTTTGGGGCTCCACCGGTGGTTTTGTTCAAAAAACCTTCGAATACCTCAATGTAGAGGTCACAGTACAATCTGTGACACAAACGTTAATCGTTACGTTCAACCTGCACTTCCTGCCGTGCTACGCAGTTGATTTGGTAACATACAATTGAGCTAAGATTTATCTAACTGATGACACCATATCAGTTCATTCATTGTCCTTGTCATTCTTTCTGTTGAGCTGTGCGATGAAGCCTTATCGTCCGTGCTTGCTCAGCCGCTTCAAACTGGTTTCAGGTCAATATCTGTGGCTCTGTTGTTATGTGTGGATCAGAGCGATCTATGCTCCCCTCATCATATCCAGTGGCATGTCCGATAACAGTTCATAAACACCTTTGGGTGGGGGCTGAATAGAAGGCAATAAAAGGGATTCAGGAATGCATTGTATTAGCAAGAGGTGGCCTGGAATTTTCGAACGGCATTAGCGACTAATCTTAGAAAAACCTGCCTTTGTCACACACAGCGTTGCGTGTCCCTCTGAGAATGTGATCTATGTGGAAGCGTGCTCTTCATGGCAAGAAGAGAACAAGAGAGCAGGCCACCCGAGAAAGTTGAACCTGAAAGAATGCAGCTCTGGTATTCATTAATGAAGAGAGCTCGTTTCTGTGCTGGAACAAGAGGGCAGGAATGAGAAGATTGGATGACAGCTACACAGAAGAGGTGGAAGTGAAGAAAAAAATCAATCTTACTTCTAAATAAAAACCATCACCTACATGATGTACAGAGTTTGACTTTCACAATAGCTAGGTTCTTCCACCTGGTAGTAAAAAGCAATAATTCACCAGTCTGTTAATGTATATTAAACCATTTTTATTACTTTATGAAATGGTGCATGAATTCACCTGTGAAAACTTTTCACAGTGTTCCGTTCACAGAAATGTTTGTTTGAAGTCGACACACTCTTGTTGTGTCCAGCTTGACAAGATTGTCGGCACATAACTTACAAAATAACATTCACAAACTCTTTGGCGTTCTCCGGAAAGCACTACTGTATCTAAAAATAACAATTTCTGTATAAAATATATAATAATAATATTAATCAACCTGTTTTGTTAGTTCAAAGGTCACAGTAAACAAACAAAATGACCAAACGCCTTGTTGCCCCTCAATGGTAACCAAACCAGCAGAATCACCACATCAGGGCACACACACACACACACATGCAAACATACTTGAAGAGGAAAAATACAACAAAATCAACACAAATCTACATCCCAAAACTACATTTCCAAAAAAATATATAATAATAAAATCATATATTAAGCAGCTCGCTGCTCACGTACCTCAAAAACCTGAGAAAAACCAGCTCCTCAGGCTGAAGAAACATGACCAGGGAGAGCTTTAAATCTTGTTTTCAGTTTAAATTATTAAAAAGTCAGGGCAGTCTTCCAAAGATATCATCTGTGATGGGAATGAGATTATTCCAGACTAAATCCACATTTTTTAAGGAGGGGAATGCAGGTCACATAGCTAACCCTTAACTGAATATTTATCTAGATGAGCGCAAGGCTTTAGTTAATATTTTGGGAATGTGGAAACCAGATTAGATGCAGATTTTTTTAACTAGGAAAGAGATAAAAGGGGTAATAAAGATGGGTGCAGCAGCATTTCTTTATGTATAAGTAGAGATAGATTTATATAAATATTTTGGCATATACTCTGTGAAAATATGTATTAAAATCCACAATACTGTCCAACAAGTACCTCCAGAAGTTTCATGTTTTCTCACTGGGCCGGGCAGATCCGCCTGCAGCCGTCCAGCTCAGCGAGAAGAAGCTCTTGTCATTAAAATGTGAAAACAGTCCTTAAAAAAAAAGTAACTCCTTTTTTTACATTCTTGGGTCCAGTCATTTGTCTTTATTCTTGCAGTCTTCAAAGATAGTCGAGATTTTATTTCCCGCCTCAATCTGAATCAGTCTCCTGTATGCTTTAAATGAAGATTTCCACTGCCTCCGAGTCCAGATCATCCAGACCTCTGAAGGGATTTAACAGCATCCTTTTAGTTGCTGTCTTGTCTGAAGATTTAAAACAAAGAAAGAAAGAAGAAACAGGTATTTATTTAAATGTTTTAAGGTCAACTGAGTGAGCTCAAAGTACAAGTGACTAAGGGTTAATTTACATTTTCCACCGACACACAGACCACGCTGGTGAATGTGCTCAGTCAACAGAATCACATTACTTCCTAAATGAGCACATTCCACAAGGCGGCCATTATAAACCATGAGCTGGACAGAGTCACTATGACCAGCTGATTGGTGGTTAATCATTGTGAGAATCCACGAGGCCAAAGCTTACAGGACGCGTGTGAATTTTAAAGAACTTATGCAAGTTTGTTTTCTGATTCACAGTGCACGGTATGTGAAAACGTAGGTCATTTCAATTGTAAAAAGGAGAACATGTGTGCACTCATGCATAACTCACCGTCGTTTAGCTTAGCTGTGCTGGTGGTCTCTTTGGATTTGTTTACCTCCAGCTGTCGTTCCAGCGTCGAAGGTTCAGACTGAGCAGATAACTGACAGACAGTTTGATCGTCTGACAGTTTTGTATCTATAAAAATCATAAGCAGAAAATGTCAAACTCATTGTTCTGTCATCTGAATATGACCTAAAATACACACACATTAATGACTTACTAACCCCTACTTGTAGTGCTGTAGGTGTAGATGGAGGGAGTGGAGGAGGCCGGTCGGAGAGGAGCCCCTCCTGTGTTGATGTTTGTTCGGAGACTCTTCTCATCCTTTGGATTTTGATCCTGATGCAGCCTCTGGTTGAGGATCTTGATCACGGCATCTTTTTCCAAAATTTGGGCATAAAGAGCACGGATCCTTTTGTGGAGAATAATAATAATATGTGTTAGAAAAACAATAATAAAACATTTTATTCTGTAGCAGTAAAAAAAATAAATATATAAGCACCTATTCTCCATCTCCTGATTCCTGTAGTCGGCGACCGGCAGGTCGTCGTTGAAGCTGTTGTTAGAGGAGTGGCAGGGTGAGTGGTTAATGATGGTGGTGTCCCTGGAAAAGTACAATACATTGTTTAAAAATCTAACCAATCAGAATGTATGTACAGTCAAAATGTCCAAGTAAACGTGAAGACAAATTGTACCTCTGAGCAGCAGCAGTGGCAGCCACCTCCATGGCAAACTGCCTCATGGTGCTCTCCTCCAGGTACTTCTGCTCCCAGCGCACCATGTCGGCTTCCAGGGCCAAGATTCGCTCCTCACGCTCACGCAGACGCTCCTGGAGGGAGTTCATGGTCAATCCCGGGGGTTGGGACTGCCTCTGAAGTGAATAAAGGAAATATTTAATACATAACCCACTGTTACATTACATAACAACAGCTCATATGTGGTTAGGAGGTTTACCTGCTGTGCCCTCAGACTCTTCAGCTCCTGCTCTAGCCTTGTTCTCAGCTTCATCTCAAGGCTCTCCCTCTTCTCGCAGGTGGACTGCAACTGAGCCAGAGCGCTCTGAAGCCTCTCCACCTTCTCGACGTACGCCCTCTTCCTCCTCAACTCCTCCTCGAGCTGGCGGCCCCGGCCCCGGGCTGCCTCCAGGGCCTCCTCGAGCCGCTTCGCCTTGAGACTCTGCTCCTCTGCAGTCACTCGCAAACGCTGCAGCTCCCGCTCGACGCGCTCACGCTCATAGTTCTGCTCCTCATCTGAAGGAAAATCAAAAGCAGGTCAGGGTAAGATGCATATGTGCCATGTGGCTTGACACTGTGTAATTGGTCACGGGAAACAGCATACATCTGTTTCTAAAACCTGTACCAATAACTAGAGTTGCTACACGGCAGCCTGTGTTTTTCATTTAGCAAAGCACTCCTGGAATGCTGAGAGGAAGAACAAGGAGAAAGGGGGAAGCGAACTGCCCCATCCCTTTGACCCATATAGCTTAGAGCATTCCTCATCAAGGCCATACAAACACCAGAACTCTGCTGGAGTCCAGTTCTTTAAACAGACAACTTAAATCACACTCACAATAGGTGGGGGTGGGGGAACCTCATTCCTACCACTTCCATTGCTGCCCTCTGATTAAGAAATGCTTTGTTTCCTTTTGCAAAGAGTTGCATGGATTCAATTCCCTTTTATTAAGCCTTCTTAGTGTACAAGCTGGGGTTATGCAAGTGAAATTCCTGCATGCAAAAATACCCTTAGATAAAAAAAAGGCCCCATGCTATGCTACAACTATGCATAATGACTCAAGCGGAGAAAAGCTGCCTAACAAGGGGACATACTCACTTTGTTCAAGGAGTTTCGCCATGATGTGTTGATTATGGTCGGCTGCTTTTACTTCTTTTGCAACATGGGTTCTGGCACTGTCCAGGTTGTCTGGAATGCAGCAAACATTTTAATGAGGTTAAACAGGGTACTATAAATCTGCTGGATCTGGTATTACTGCAGTCTGCCTCTGTGTTACCACTGGGATCTTTTATACCTCTGAGGTCTCTGTTGAAATCCTGCAGCCTCCTGATTTCAGCCACTAATCGCCTCCTCAGGGTCTGCTCCAGGTTTTCTCTCTTACTGCTGCCCTGCATCAGTGTCTCATAGGCCTCTGAAATACGCTGGATCTCCTGCTCCAGCTGAAAGTGGAAGAGGTAGGGGAAGAGTTGGGAAAGAGAAGAAAAAAAAACATATTTGGGGTTAGCCCACATCACTTGCCAAAGAGGAGTTGGAATGTTAATTCATGTTTTTACTGTGCTTATAAAGCTGTAAGTGTGGGGATCAGGTATTACTCAAGTAACTTAGAGTAAGGGTTTGGCTTATCTAGTTTAGAATAAGCGTGCTTCTCCACAAAATTAATATAAGCCAGTGTGTGATGTTCTCCGAAGTCTACACAAGTGGATGAATGTGTGTGCGGTTTAATTCTGAGAAGGAAATCAAGCCTGCACCACTCCCTGTGAGACTGATTTATATCTGCATTCCTGAGAGCTGATAGCCACATTTCCAGGTGTGTGTATTTGTTAATGTATACAACACACTGCAAATTGACGTTCATGAACAAAGACTGTCTCTTTTACACACAAAAAAAGGTTTAGGAAGGCCGCCAGCAGAGGAAAGGTGTACATGCCTAAGCCTGGGCTGTGGAAACAGCAAAGAGACACCGACCATTACAGCAGTCACTCAGGCATGTTTACTCAGGGCTGCGGCCCGACGGGGAAAACTTTCCAACCCTGGCAATTATCATTCTTTTGGGCTCAGACAAAGCGAGAGCCATGTGACATAACTACAGCAGAGAGCAAAGCTGATTTTACCAAAAAATAAATTAAAAATTGTCCAAGGTGACAAGTGTCGCTGAGGCCATTTCCACCACGCTGAACAAGTATATCTGGGAATGTTTGGTTATAACGTAAAAAAAAGTTATGTAAAGTAACTTCTCACTTCTCTACACCAAATCCTACTACTTTATTAAGATTCCTTTCGAACCTCCTTTTTAAATGTCTAGGGGCTCAATACTCAACCAACTGCTGTAAGACGAAGCCTAGTTTACTCTGAATATCTACGGCCTCTCAGGAATTAAAGCACACATTGGCCTCTACTATGTCAGCTACACAATGAAGGGAGTGTGTAGACACAGTAACAGGCGGTAACCGCTGTTTGTGACCCTGCGGTATGAAAGGTAGCAGCTGCTGATCTCATACGTTTGGCCAAATTAAGGGGTGGGTCTGTATTTGGATACCAGGGAGGCAACTGTCGAGTGGCGTTGTGTTTCATGGGCAGCTGGCTGAGCGAAGGAATGCTGTCTGGATGTTCACCAAGCAATTTACTTTAAACTCAGAGGTTCGTTTTGGGATACACTGTGCATTGAAGCTCTTTAAAATGATCGTGTTTAACTGAATCTTTCGATTTCTTCATTGTGTCCTAAGAGAGTTGTCTGCTTCTTACCTTCTGAATGCGGCCAGTCTTCTCCCTGTGAGCTTCCAGCTCCTGCCTCAGCCTCTCATTTTCCATCATTAGCAACTCCACTTGGTTGGGCTCCTCCAAGCCAGCAGGGGGCAGGCTGTTAAATGTATTGTAGCTGGGGGCTTCTGCTGGCTGAGCAGTCTGGACATACCTATGAGAGAAACATTGTTGAGACCACCTAAACTTCATGGATAGACATTTACCCTTATTGAAAGGGCTTTAACTTCAGCTAAATATATAAAGAAGAATATATATATAGGCCCTTTTTATAATAAATCTAAAAAATATAGGCTATATATATAAATAGATTTCCATCAGTCATCTGATAAGCTGCAGCAAATGTTAAGAATGTAATAGCCTGACATGCAGATCATAGTTTGTCTACTTCTGTGAATATTCTGCTGCTGAATGCCAAATATTACAAACATTTACAGGGCTGGACTTGCTCCTCTAACTATTTCGAAATGTGATGTGGTGCTACAGCGTGACTCACATCCATAAGTATGTGTCTACGCATGTAAAACACAAAGGCGAAGATTGGGCGGGCTCGAAAAATAATACCAAAGAATATGATGTCATGTTAAAGGAGTTTGAAAAACACAAAAACTCAAATGCAGCTGTGGTGATGTAAGCCAAGCTTGTCTTCTCTACCTGTGCTGCTGAGGCTGCACTGGTTCCTGGATAAATCCCTGGCCCTGGATGGGAGCAGTGTACTCTGGGGGAGGGTTGCGTTTGTCCATGCTTTGCCCTGTGCTCTGGATGTACTGAGGTGGGTAGTAAGGAAGCTCCGGGTAGCTGTGAGAGTTAGCTTTGATGGCCTCGGCTTTAGCTGCTGCATCTCTCCTCTCCAGAGATACCTGCATGAGATGCTCGCTGAGGGAGCGCGCATGGCTGCACTTGTGCTCCAGCAGATCTGCATCCTGGTGCAAGGTCCCGTCGTGCAGAAGAAGCTGCCCCTCGTGGAGCTGCCTGTGGGCCCAGTTAGAGGACAGGTACTGAGAGTGCGCCTTAGCCTGCTCATAGGTCGGCAGCTTCTCTCCATGCAGCTGGTAGCTGCTTTCCGAGTGATGGTAGTCTCCTTGGTGCTCTTGGCCCTGAGGCTCCTGCCTCGCAGAGAGCTGGGGGAGCGCTGGGTCCTCCTGGGTCAGGCTCTCCAGCGAGGATCGTGGGCTCCTGCTCATTTCACCGCCACTGCTGGGTCCACTGTTGCTTCCGCTGCCTCCACGCAGGGCCTGCTGCTGGATGGCTAACAAGGTGCGGGTGTCTGTGGGGTTCCCATAGCGGAGCTGCTCCTGGATGAGGCGGTGCAGGACTGTGCCGGATGGCTCCTCAGTGGACGACATAGTACAGTGTGAACAAAGTTTTCTCTCCGATTACAGATGACGCTTCTTCCTCTCAATGTGAAAATGATTAAATAAACCAGTTGTGAACCTGGAACACACAAACACAAGACAATCAGATAATGAGGCAACAAGCTAAAAATAATAATAAAACTGCCTATCTTACTATTCTTGAAGTTACAGTAACATTTTAACAAAAAAAATGTTATTTTTACACACAGAAATATGTAGCTATAACCATACTGTACAAACAGCGACAACATTGCGATGCGGACACTATTTTCACAGCAAGCAGAAAGAAAAACCTGCGCCAAAAATTCCTCTCTCACTGCGAAGCAAAGGCGCAACAAAACAAATTTACCCTCATAGCTCGACTCTAAAAAAAAAAAAAAAACTTCACGTAGCGCCACAACACACTTCAGTCTCTAAAGTTTCAACTTCGAGTTACAAGACACGAAGTGTTCTTGGTTATCGGTGATAAAAACAGAGAGCTAACAGGAGCTCCTCTCCTCTTACCAGCTCACGCGCTCATCGTGTACGCCTCGGTGTGGGAAGGTGAATTCGGGTCGTTTCCAATATTTCCCTCGAGTTTTTGTCGAGTTACGAGTGTCTCATGTTGTCGCTCCCTGCCTCGCCGTGAAATGATTATGGAGGGAGAGAGCGAGCAGGCGGCGATAATAAGTAACCGAGGAGGGACTGAGGTCGGAATGTCAGGAATGTGAAACGCGAGGTCCCTCGGGGATCAAAAGCGTAAAAAACACGGGAGGAGGAGGAGGAGGAGGAGGAGGAGGAACGAAAAAAAGCAGCACAGCAAAGAAAAAAAAGTTCTACATAGCTTTAGGATAATGTGTCAAAATAAAGGGAGATAAACCCTGTTGTATACGGAACACCCCTTCCCCCCATTACCCAGTAAAAACTTTTTCCCAACACTAGCTTCTTTAGGTAAGGAAGAAAAAAACATCACATGAAAATGTTGCTTTTGACAAAGTCTTGCTTACACAATTAAGTACAGAAGCAAACGAACGTAATCTGTAAAACACTTTGATGAGAGATAAACGCCTGAAATAGGTTTTATACATTATATATGCATTATACCTCTTAAATCCTCCCTGATTTGATTTTACATTCCTCTGTGGTTTGTTTAGACCAGATGTGTCAAACTCATGGTCTGTGGGCCAAATCTGGCCTTCCTTAACATTTTCTTTGGGCCCCATAGGCAATGCGTTAAATGCAAAATAGTTTTAAGGTTTCTCTTTGTGTCACTGTATTCAGTGCATTCATGACATCTGGCAACTTTCAAGCCAAGGAATTTAAATTTGAATTAGCTCATTCAAATTTAAATTTGATTTTGGTGTGGAAAGAGCTACAGTGAATCGACTTTAATCGTCTTTGCTGGATTTTTTAAAGCCAAATAAAATATGAGTTTTAGTGAGGGTTTTCTTTTTCTTAATCTAATTTGCATCTGATATAATAAATGAAAAAGTTGTTGATAAGGAATAAGGCATAGAAAATGAATGCTAATGATGTGTCTTTCTAAATTTTATATATTTTCTCATCTGTTGGGTCCTGTATGTTTTAAATGCTACATGAAACATAATTTGGAAAACGACATTTGTGTTTCCATAAGAATGATTTAACATTTTTAGAAAAAATGAAAATTGATAGAAATTGGCTCTTGCTTTGAATTTTGGCCTCTTTGTGCTACTGAGTTTGACACCTCGGGATTACACCAACAAAATGTTTTGTTGGTATCATTTTCTTTAAACAGTCACCTTGTAGATGAGTCTTAATCCATAATTAGTTTGTTTTTGTGCATTTACCTGAGTTGTTTAAATATTTGTTGAGCCAGTTTACTTGAATCAATCACTTGGCAATTCACCTTCTGAACTCTGCACAGTTTGAATGTGTGCCCCCTGAATTCCTCAGACCCTTCCAGGAAGATTCTTGGAAATCTATCTGAAAAAAAAAACCCACATTACATTCTGATGAAAAAATGGTTTGTCTTGGCTTACAGAAACTCTTGTATCAAGTAGAGTTTAATCGTGTGGCAAGGGGATATGTTTTTCTTTATACAGTGCTGTTGGCTCAAAGGGTGCACAATATTTTATCCAAGTATAATTTTTAGCAAGTATAATGTTTAGATAAAAAAAACAGCCACAGCTGTTAAACATATAATAAAGAAGGGGAGGAATGAAACAACGTGACAGTTTGTCACTGACCTGAAGGATAGGCTTTTGGCTTTTCCTACAGATCATAGTAGGACCTCTGCTTTTTAAAATGCCTGTTACACACACACACACACACACACACACACACACACACACACACACACACACACACACACACACACACACACAC
>JAVKLF010000064.1:9203425-9223607 GCA_034783495.1 Millerichthys robustus | reverse complement strand
TGTGTGTGCAAATTAATACAGTGCAAGCTCTGCACTGAAGTAGAGAGCAAATTTTAGCATAAAAGGAAAGGCATGTGACATGACAGTGTGTGTGTGTGTGTGTGTGTGTGCGTGCGTGCGTGCGCGTGCGTGCGTGCGTGTGTGTGTGTGTGTGTGTGTGTTGACACCATATTCACCCCCCCAGCAAACATTATGTTCTGATCTACTTAGATCAGATCAGAAACACAAATAAGGATTTTGGACCTTTCTGACTCCGGTCCACAGTTATATAACTCAGGAATGTTGGCACAAGACCACCAGGCAAAGGTTACAGACAAAAAATATATTTATTCTAATCCTTTCAGAGAAAACTCAGAGGACAATAAAAACTTTATGACAGCTTTTGTCTTAATATCACAATTTTGAAAATAAAAAAAGCCTAAACAGTACCAACCAATTTTGGATGTTTGCAGCTGCAGCGGTTACAGATACTATAGTTTTCATCCCAAATGAAAACCTTACATTTGCAAAGTTTTCTGTATTTACCAGAAAAAAAGCTCACTCTGCAGCTGAAGGAATTAAAACAATCTGTTGCATAGTTTAGTGCCAGGACCGTGCAGGACTTTGTACAAGATGTCTCCTCTCGGCAACAATAGTGCGCACAAAGAGTGAAGGGTCTTGCCTGGAAATCATAAAAATTTCATCACTTCAAACCCTTTGCCCAGATAGCAGGAAACAGCCAAAATTCTTTACGTTAAAAAAGGAAAGGATGCCTGAAATGTGCAAAGATATTTTGTTTTTCCTCTATAAACACCGGTCTAGTGACCAACAGAGTTCGAACAGGAGCTTTGGCTTCACACTGGGTAGCAAACAGAAAACTAGCAGAAATTATATGTACTTTACTGTTATTTCTTGCTGTCCAAACAACAACAAAAAATGTTATATGAGAAGCATCCCTGAGAGAAAAACTCCCCAAACATATTCTGAAAGGTTTTTCACCTGATGGATCAAGAGTCGTGTCATATCACTAAAGGTCATGTGGAATATTTTGGGTGAAGTTTTTTTTGTGTTTCCTGAAAAATTGGAAAAGAAACGACAATTATTTTAGGAAGGTGTTATGTATGTTAAACACATTTTTTTTTTACAACTTTTCATGTTATAAATTTTGTGTGGTAGGATTTTAATTTGTATTAATTTGTCGTACTTCATAAACTGTTTATAATGTTAATACTTTTGGAAACCCCACAGTATGACCAGTACTGTTCAGCTACCAGACATAAAGAACTAAAGAGATTTTGTTTATATGAGTGCAGAGCATTTGTTTGTTAGCACAAACACTGACTGTTGGAGGAAATGTTTCCTTATTTATTCCATTATTTTTTTAATGACACCCAGCGAGTTCCTACAGAAAGCGTTGAACGTTGGAGCACCTTGCAGTAGAAATGAGTTGCTTTTCTTTTTTCCCCTTTAAGCAATGAAAGTTTATCTTTATAATTGTATTTTATCTGTGGAAAACAACTTGGCTGGTATTACATTGCAAAATATCCTCAGATGTGGTTTAAAGTTTATGAGGAACGCAGTTGTACAAAATGACTCCTTCGAACACACAATTTAAAGCTAATTTTTGTTTGGTTTGTTATCTTCGTTCTTTCACCCAGTGACAAAATGGTGATAGTGTTTTTGCCAGCTTTTGTGCACGTCCTTCTTATGTCATCATATTAGCAGGATATTTCATGAAACACTAACAGGATTTTAATGAAGCTCTCGGAATATAATCATTCGATGCACATCTACAACTGATTAACTTTTGGAGACAAACCAGTTTAAGGTGGCCGACACAGCTATTCAACTTCAGGAAACACAGAAATGGTTATGACTTACTCAAATTTAAACAAATTGAGCTAAAGTTTGATCGTAGCTGATTAATACTTCAAGCACTGACACATCCCACCTCATACTGCAGAAGACTGCGCCTAACATCATTCGCAATACTGGACCAAAACTGATCAACTAGTCATAAAAGTTGGCAAGCATTCTTTTAAGGTATGCTACGCCCTTCATCATTTCTCTATCAGATTTTCTTGCTGTGTGTCATTGAGGCTGTGTTCCCTCCAGCGGCCCCAGGTTTACAAAATATTTTCACGACCTAAAATGTTTTGGATAAACCACATGTGCTCACGCACTAAAGCGCCCAAAAAGATCACGTTTGTCATCATCTGTTGTATGCCCCGGAGGAGCTGAGTGTCGTGGCAACCAAACACTGGGAGGAGAAAACATCTTTGCGCTGCCTAGCCAAGCTTCATCCTCTTGGCAAGCCACGCTACAACTCATGAGAAAAACAACGTTCCCCATCTGCGTGATTTAGCTCTCAAGGAATTTGTGTCAAATAGAGACATTTCTCAGGGAGCGTACCGCGCTGTATTGAAACCATCTGGTGTAACATGTGGACGCAAAAGCTACAAATCCAAAAAGAAAATAAAAGGAGGTTGTTCTAGCTTTTTTTTTTTTTACCAACTGAATGTGCACACTTTATATGTATATAGGTACATCCTTTGGGACTTTTGTGTAAAACTATGTCCTGATGTGGAACTTTTCTACTATACTCTCTGCTGCTGCTACAGAAAGACGTGAGGGTTTCCTGAACATGACAAAACGCCAAAAGTTTCTGGAACTCTGTTTGAGATTCAGTCGTGCCTGAGCAGATAAGTCAATGACCCTCTCCCAGCTCTCCCACGTCTGTGCTGACCCACGGTCCTGTTTACAAATTCCACGAAACTGCACAAGAATCTTGGAAAAACTGGATAATGTGTTGACATAAAATAAAGTCCTTGAAAAAAAAAGCAAAGAACTAAAAAGGTTCATTTTTATTAGTGTTTTTTTTTCTTTTTCTATCTGTGGTATAACCATGTATATATTTTTTTATTCATGACTAGCAAATAAAGTATTATTCCAGCATAAAAATACAGGTTAAGTTGGATTTATGAAAGCTTGAATGATGCAGAAAGAAATGATAGTGAAAAATGAATTCACTCGTTTATCATAGTAACAATCAGAAATCAGCCAGTGCTCATTTATTTAACCTACACTGTGGTGGAGGCTGGAAACATGAAGTGGGTCTACAGTTTTAAGTCATTTAAACATTATTTTAGCGGTGTCGCTAAATAATTTTGAATGCCTGGTTAACATTTTACTGGTAGCATCCCTGAGAATCTGGAAGAGGCCGAGTGATGTTGTGAAAAGCCCACTGCAAAAGGCCATCGATGGAGCTCTGCTGTAATGTAAAAAAAAGAGATGTTACACACAGATCTAGAACCCGTTATGATGTAAAAGACTTATTTTAAAGATCCTTTCCCTCCAGTTATCAGGCTCCTCTTCTTCTTTAGTTTTTCTCAGTGAGGTTGACACCCTGTCTAATTTTAGAACTAGGCCTAAAACAAATATAATTGATAGATCTTATAATTAGATTTGGCTTGGGTTTCCTGAGCTATACCTTAGTCATGATGCTATTTCTGTAAACATACTGACATTTCCTCACTCTGCCACTCTCATTACGTTCTCTCTTTTCTCTACTCTCCATGATTTTATTTGCTATTATACTAATGTGTATTTTGAAATTTTTCTTCCTTTAAAAACTACATCTTTACCAGTCCTAATGGACGGCTCAGACAGTACAAAATGGCATCAAACCCTAAACTTGAAATGCAAACCTTGAATGTTCAGTGAAGAAAATTGGTTTTGTTATCTTTTTGGTTAAGTTCTTTTGAATAACTTTAAAAAATACTTTTCAATTATTTTAGTAAGATGGTAATATGTTAAAAGACAGAAACCAGCTCATTTTAGTGATACTTTTTAGATGTTTGCTGTTTTGATCAGCCAGGAGTTTTTGAACTGGTACTGATCATGACCATTACCAGTCCTAATGGTAATGGTTGTTGAGCAACAACAATGTTTTATTCTGGTACAGTGCTTGTAGAAATAAATACATCACTCAGACGAAAAACAGCAGGTTTGGGAAACGATTTCCAGATAATCTAACTCTAACAGGGATTTTGTGCAGCTTAAAGTTAAATTACTAGTAAAGCACAGCAGTGGACAAGAGTTGCTCTAATCCAGAATGACACATTTCTCCTCATCACTTATTGATTTGTAGGTCAGGCGGCATCACAACTCCTCTGTGTGACAAGATGAGCAATGTTTTGTCTCATAGGTTCATCTGAAACACATTTGCATCAGTGGTACTTGACCGATCCTCACTCACGTCTCCCAGGATGGAGTCCAGTTCATCTTTATTGACGACTGGCTCAGTGATGGAGGAGCTCTGATCTTGACTGAGTGTGTTCTGGGCCGCCGGTACGAGCTGTACACACACATAAACACAAATGGGATTACAAAGCAGACTAATCAGGGTTTTCTCTTTCGGTGCGTTTCTTGGAGCTGTGTGCAGACACACCTGCAGGCCTCTGGGCTCAGACTCTTTCTCTGCAGAACTGCCCCACAGCCGCGAGCAGGAGGAGCAGATGGACCTCCCCCTGGGGAACACGTGCACACCGTGAGTGAGTCAGTGGTGCGGTGGATCACGTTTCCATCAATCAATATGTAATTTGAGGGTTATATAGAGAGAGAAAGCTTCAAACCCTTTCAGCTGGCAAATCATAGTTGATTTCCACTGTACAGTGTACAACAATATGTCCCAGATTTGGAAAAAAGCAAAAGGAATAGATATTCCTCCCACTGTTTTTTTTTACATTATTTTATGTTTAGAGTTGTAATCTTTTTTCTCAGAGTATGTGAATGACTCTCAGCTATTACCACAATAGATTGATATCTGTAAAATTGACCGAATAAGCTTTTTTGTGTGTGGCAATCTGGATTTGAAGTAACTTCAAAAGTTAATCAGTTGTAGAGGTGTTTTCCAAAATTACTTATTTTTATAACTGTGATGTGGTTTATGAGATATTTTGCGAACAGTCACACAATTGCACTGGCAAAAAAAGCCCCATGATGGTCCAAGTACATTCAAAGTGACAGTAACTTTCATTAATATAAGACAGTCACTAAAATAAACATAAGTTGCAGCAAAAGCTTGGCAACTTTTTTTTAGTTTATTTTTTTTGCCATTTGAATCTTTGAACTAATTTAGTGATGCTATTGATCCTCAGTTAGTGCATGCAGCTGCAGAGGTCCATTTACAATCCATTAGTGTTCATTTGCTAGATGATGATGATGATTTGCTCACATTTAATGCACATGGATGATCGATGCTAACAAGAACAGGAAGGTGCTTCAAGTAATGCACTTTACTTAGGACAAATGAGAAGATCTTACAAGCTGTTGCCTAAACATTATCATCCTTTTCATCTTTTTTCTGGTCTGAGAGATGTAACAATTGGTTTTCTTACTTGGAGAAGTGGCAGTGTGTGTGGAAACACTTTAAACACTGATGACAGAGAGTCAGGTCTCCTCCACCGAGGTGACAAACACCACACACTTCCCTCACACTGACCAGTTCTCCTCCTGAACACTGTGAACACAATTTGTAGCAAGCAAGATTATTTTTACAAAAAGTAGTAAAATAAATTACTAAGTGAAAGAGACTAAGGACCTGAAAGAGGGAGGAAATTAAAGAAAAGCATGAAGTCTTCACCTGAGTTCTGCCACTTGAGGCTGTAACACTTGTGATGGAGGATGACAGGGAGGAGTAAAATGAGCTGTCTGTCATTGACACACTGGAGTTTGTTTTTGTTTGCTGAGGCTGAGCTGGGAGAGCCTGAATACAATAAATGTTTGGTATTAAAAAAAAGATACATTTTAAAATGTCAAATTTCAAAGAAATGCAGATGTGATGATATGATTTGTGATGTTGCATCATGAATTTGATTGAGATTCTCTCATTTAAATACATAATTACAAAGAAATGAGCTGAATTGTTACTCTTCTGATCTATACGGTTTTGTAGCTTATGGTGTTCAAACTTTATATAAGTAAACACAAAGATTTACCTGTAAAGGAAGTGGGACGCTCTCTCTTTTCACTCTGCGTCTACTGCACCACTCACACTGCCAAGAGCCACTGCAGATTGAAAACAAAAAGCTGTGATGCAGGATGGCCTAGTCCCTCCATAAGCTCATAAACACGTGCTAAAGCACAAAAAAGGGAATACATGTTTGATCACCTGGGAATGGAGGAGAGTGGAGGGTTGAGGCAGGCCAGATGAAAGGCTCGAGGACATCCGTCACAACAAATCAGCTCTCCTCCATCTTTACACACCGCACACTCGTCATCATTACAGTGAGCCTATAAACACATGCACACATGTTCTTGTAATTTTATTAAAAATGACAAAGATAAGAAACCTCACAGAAAAACATTCACGGCTTCAAATAGAGCATGAGGGTCTGACTGCTGTTACCTTGATTGTGGCGGACTCCCCCTGGTGGTGAAATGTGGTCTTTGCCGACTTGGGCTTCTCACCATTTGTCTCCTCTGCTAAACCCTGAGAGTAAAACCCCTCAGCAACTTTGATGCATTTTTTGCTCATCCCTGTTTAATGACAAACACATATTTGCTTTAAATAGTCTGTTCTCGTAGATCAACAAAATGACAAAATATAGCTATGATATGTTTGTTTCCAAACTGATGCTGCTGCTAACATATTTTAGTTTTGTTTTTGTTTTTTTGACATTACAGTTTTATATGTGTTACGTAAATATTTATATTGTTTACCATCTAAGGTGTACTTCTTTTTAATGTGTATCCTCTCTTTTTTTTCACTTCTGACCACTGGATTTGAAGAGAAGCTTGAGGATGAGGCAGAAAATGCTACTCCTCTCTGAGCTGAGGAAGACACCACCTGCAAACCTGTGAAGGATTTTCAAAGCATTGTAGCAGAAAGCAATTGCTAGTCTAGTCTATTTTAATTTCAAGTATTTACAGGATGTTACCGTTTCCATTTGGAAGCTGCAGCGTGTGTGCTTGACTCTTCACTCTGTATAGCTTGACTTTATTCCCTGCACATAAAAACAATGACTGCATTGCATTACAATACTAGTTACTAAATGCATATCTCGTAAAAATACAACCCCAATTCCAAAACTGTATGGATAATGTATCAAATGTAAAATGTGAATAAAACTGAATTCAGTGATTTGTAAATCTACTAAAATTGCATTTCACAATAGAACATAGTAAACATTAAATGTTGCTTTATGACATTTTTACAGTTACTAATATGCATGTTCAAAGTCAGTTATGCATTGTGGTCTAGATACATTCATGCCTACTTCCAATTCTTTGAATTACACTAAGTCTAAACAGTGTTCAGTTTACCTGTTTCAGGTGTGTTCAGCAGTCATTCTGACACCCAACAACACTGCATGTCACGATCATAACAGAAATATTGTATATATATTGTATAAATACAATAATTTATTACTAAATTTCTAAATGTAAAAAAGCAAAATGATAGAGTTTAACTTTGACCCTATTTGAGATCATGGTGCCCAATTTCACATGCATTGCACATTAGTAACTGTAAAAAGTACAAAGCCATAAGCACTATTGCATTTTAAATTGTGCACTGATCACAGACTGAATTGTCCCTGATTTAGCATCTGCTGTTTCCAAAAATAATTTCAAATTCCAATTTATCTGACCACAGAACAGTCCTTCACTTTTCCTCATTCTATTTCAAATGATCTTTGGCCCTGACAAGATGACGACATTTCTGGATCTAATAGTGTTGGGAAACAGACATCAAGATACTCGGACCTGCTCCATCATTTGTCTTGGCGTGATATCTTGAATGCTTGGTGTTGGCTCCTCTGTCCTCATGGTTCCTCTTCTTACTTTGGATTGTTTTCAGACCCCCTGAAGATCCCGTTTCTGCCTTAGAATCTGGAGCATCTCGCCCTGACAGAATCAATAATGTGGAACTGAAGAAATCTGTTCTTATAACTGTGAAGTAAAATAAAATGGTCACATACTGGTCTGAAGGTTTGTGAAGAGTGTCTGCAGCCGGGGATAGCTGTCCATGTTGTAGTCTTTGGATAAGTTGTTCCAGAAAGCCTGGACTGTAGATCTGCTCTGCTCTAACACCCAGGACAAGAGGGAGTACATGGCTTTGTGAATCCCCTCACTTCCCTCCTTCTCCAGCGTGTCCTAATGAAACAAGATGAGCGATTTTATAAGGACTAAAATCTCTGAACAAAATAAAATAATTCTTACCTTCAGCAGCTGGTCTGGGATGACGTTTTTGTCTGCCAAGCCATACACAATAGGGAAAGGGTCGTCCACAGCCATTGCGATGTCAGTACGAATCTCCCTCAGCAGAGAGCGAAGGTTGGTGTCCACAAACGCCTCCACTCGGGACATGATCTGATTTGAGTGCAAATGTGATACCAAGTGACCCGACCTGGTCTGAGATCAAACATCAAGTCTTCAGGGTGCAGGAGGTGTGTCCTTCTCAGGAGAAGAAACGTTGTTCACGACATCAGGGATTATTAATGTAGATGAGACATATAAACTATTTTTAAATTCCCGTATTTCTAGTTTTGATAATATATGTAGATGTCTGTGCTTATATTAAACTCTGACTTCCCCATATTTATTTTTCTGAGACCTTCGCCATGACCGCTGCATCTGATGTCACCAGAGGAAGTCCATCCATCAGGCCTCTGCGGAGTCCATTTGTCCACTAACGGCACCAACTGCCTTCATCCAGGGGAATTACTGTCCTCTTACATCAGACGAGCTCAGTGAAGTGATCTGACGTGCCACAGTGACAGTTTTCCTCCTAAAAGGTTCTTTCCACCTCAACTTCCCCTCACCTATCAGGTTTTCATTCTCTGACTCACCACTCTGGGTTAGAGTCATTGCTTCACTTCTCCATGAAGGGAAAAGAATCTGAATTGTAAACAATTAACTGATCTACAGACAGACCGCATGACCAGTTGGCTGCTATGCTGTCAGACCAGCTGTTCTTCCTCATTTAATAACTCTATAATGGTTTTTTTTCTTCTTAAATAGGCCTAAATAAAGAACAGCTGTGTAAAAACAAACTTTGGCTGCTAAAAACTTAGAATTATTTCATGTAGTTTGTTTATTTTATTTTTTTACTTTTGTTGGTTTGCTTTTTACCTGTCTCTGTCGTCTTTACAGAATAAAAACGTGACCCAAAAGATTTTTAATACCAAAAACTGACCACATAAGAAGTAACTTCTTAGACCTATTTGACAAAAATTACTAGAAAACTTTGTGAACTTGTGAAACAAATTTAAATATAGCACATTTAATTTAGAATAAAATCAAAATTTTAAACGCTTACCTGTTTAAGAAAACATATTAGAAGTTCACACTGCTCTCTGATTAAATAATTAGTTTTTAAAGCGTCATTAAAAACGCAGCCATCTTGAAACAGGTCAGATCAACATTGATCATCCAACAATGACTGTCTGCAAGTTCTGTAAAAGTTTTGTGGAATGTTTCACGAGACATTTTGCTGACAGACAGACAGACAGACGCACACTCAAACACTGGCACTATTATCGCCCACCTTCGCCATTCAGCGGCAGACGATGACTACAGCAAAACAGAACTTTTTGCTGCCAGGTGAATGTAGATGGTTAGGAGAGTGCAGCCCTTTAATCTGTAATTTATTAATCATTAAACATTATTACATTATTCATACGGGTGAACAAGGACCACTTCTACAGAGGGACGTTCACGACATACATATTACATTATTATATACAGTGCAGTCCATTACAGTGGGTTGATATAAGTGTATCACCAGGATGGAGGGATGGGAGAGCGGAGGGAGAGATAGAGGGAGGAGAGAAGGAGAAGTCTAGGGTTATTTGACGGGATGCGGGAGTTGTGAGAGTAAGCTGACTTTTCGTTTTCTGTTTATAACCACAGTATAGTTTGTTCTATAAAAGTTAAACCCATAGAGATAAGCGTGTCACGGTTTTCACAGCTACTGTTAGGTGAACCTACTGGACTCCGGTGGGAATATCAAATGATATGAGTTTTTGTTATGAGACGCTTTAGAGCGATGCTATAAAACATTCTAAGATACTCGGCCTCCTCCCAGAGCAAAGGGGACCCTGGAGGGCGGGGCCAAAAAGGTCAAAAGGTCAAAGATCAGAACAACGTGCATGCGTGCTGCAGACATTCAGACGTGTTCAGCCATCTGGAAAAATGGCTAACCCCCTCAACGTTTACCTCCATCAGTGTATTAGGCATCAATTTTGGTGATTTCCCTTTTTTCAGATATAAAAAAATACAAAACATAACGGTGGAAAGAACTCTGTTGGTTTGTCCTCTTCTTCTCCCTTTCTGTGTTTTTCTTAGCTTTCCTTGTTGTCATTGCTTTTATTTTTATGGCAACTCTTTGTTTTCCCTTCATATTTTTTTTTACTCCTCCAGTCACTTACATATTGACAAAGTTTACAATATCTTACAACTGAACAAGACTGAAAGATGTAATATTTGATTTGTCCAATCAGATACAAGGCGTCGATCCTATATGTCCAATTAGAGAAGTCAACTGGGAGCTAACCGGCATTAAGAAACACAACAAGCCTATGGTGTGAAGGGAGCCGACCGATCGCAGCTCTGCATTAACATGAGCAGCCGCCCTCGGGGACAGTCGGCTCGGGTGGTTTGTCCAGGTTGATGTCAATCACTGCAAATAGTTCAGTTAAGAAAAACTCAAGGGATGAACCAACGGTAAGAAACAAGGTGATTACCGATGAGTGATTAGCTTGAAACTGGTCAAACAAATGCAGATGAATGAAACACATTTTTCCTGATTTCTTTTCCCCTTCTATTTCTTAAAAATGTGACTTTTAGATACTGTTATTTTTTAAAATTTAATCCCTAACAAAAACCAATCTTCCATCGCACATCCTCTCCTCTTGTCACTTCCCTGATATCTTTCTGCAGACAGTAGATCGCTTCGTCTGCTGGCGTTAGTGCCAGCAGCCACTAAGAGATTAAAAATAAGCCGCCCATTTCTCAGGAACTCGCCCCTCAGCGCATCCAGAGAATCAGAGTAGCTGTAAAGGATACTGCCTTCAGGATTCACGTCGTCCAGGCTTTCCATGCCAGGTAAGGCTGCTGCAACTCGGCGAAACAGCTAAAAGGAGGAGAAACAAGGAAGAAGAGAAAAGAGGCAGAGTAAAAGTGAAATAGAAATTACTTTTTTTGTTTGATTTCTTTAAAACAATATGCCATTTTGTGTACACAGATCATACCTATAAACAAACGTATGAAGTAAAAATCTCACTGCTATAAATACAAATGTATTTTTAATATAAAGTTTGATGTAAAATTGAGATTTTGATCTCAAAGATTCATTTTTAATCCCTACTACACCTTCCTTTCTTTCAACTCATCTACATATATCTTGATTATACACCAAATATTGTTCACACTGCTGAGCGCATTTACATGTAGCAATTCTTTTTTGAAAATGTTTCGACACCTATCCAAAAGTCTTGGTCACAACTTCTTGTTGCTCAGTGCGAGCTACTAGACAAAGACTCCTGGATAGGTGTCAAAACGTTTTCATAAAAAGAACTGATCTAAACTCCAGTTGCCTCCTGTTTACTGTTGCGATGACCTGGATAACTGAGAATTTGCGCAGGCATTTACATGTCAGACATGTTTTTTTTTTATCAATCTATTTTGACAAATCACCACAAAACTCTGCCAAGAATGTGCTGTCAGGTTTCCAAACCGCTGTGAAATGTGGTGAAACTGCAGGGGTCACCTGTTTGACATTGGAGCCGGTCTTGGCACTGGTCTCGATGAACATGACGTTCAGCTCTTTGGCTCTCTGCTCTCCTTCTTCAATCATGATTTGCCTGCAATGATATTCAGCCAGACTCAACATCTCAGGCTGAATCATTCAAAGCTGACAAGTCACTTTCAACAGCTTCGTGTTTATTTTCTTAAATCCTCCCAACTGCAGCTAAACCTAAGTTTTCATTATGGATCAGCTTCTTTTTTTTTACCTCTTCTCCTCCAAATCTGTCTTGTTGCCTACTAGCATGATGATGACATCACTCCCTCTCTCTGTCCGGACGTCGTCGATCCATTTGCAGGTCTGCTGGAATGAATTCACATCTGTGAAAGACCAGAGCCTCACTTTAGAGCCAACCATTTCCACCTCTGTGACATTAAACCCCATCTCAATCAATGTGTTTCAACAGGAAGTCATCAGCAGAGTAATTTAGGCTCACTTGTGATGTCGTAGACAACCACAGCCACCGTAGAGTCCCGGATATAGCTCGGAATGAGGCTCCTGAAGCGCTCCTGTCCAGCTGTGTCCCACAGCTGCAGCCTTACCTGCAGGTGCACACACACACACACACACACAGAAACACACACAGAAACTCACACCTTCAGCAGCTGTAACTCAACACAGACTAGATATAAAGACTTCGTGTGAGTGATAAGCCAGTATCAGCTGGCGGAGGATGATATCCCGCAGAAGAAGTAGCTTTTCCACTGGCTAAAGAAGATCATCCACGCGTAAGGCTTATTAAAAGGAGAAGGGGGAAAAAAAGTCAGCGCTCTAAAGCTTTTATTACCAGAAATACCCTTCAGATAATCATGTTAAAGTGTGACAAAAGCAGTTATAAGGCAAATCAAATCAAGTATTAGTCAACCCAGAGTGGAAACTGGGTCATTTAAAGATGGTGGCTCATTCTAAACTTGAAAAAAAGCTTTTTTGGAGGGGTGGGGAGCATACAAAGTTTAAACCACAATCAATCAAGAGTTCCTACTGTCCGGTCTTCCAGGTACATGGTCTTCGATAGGAAGTCAATCCCAATGGTTGCCTAAGTGAGAAAAAAGTATAAAAATGGAACAACTTATGTATAAATTTCATACATGAATAATTTTGCACAGCTTGTTTTCCATAGCAGGCAGATTCTTGTGTAGTAAAAAACAACATTTCATTCACGTTTCTGCCTCACCTGATAGGTGTTGTCAAAGCTGTCATACATGAACCTAGTGATGAGAGACGTTTTTCCCACTGAAACAAAACACATAGTTTGATTTTTGTTATTAAATGTCACAGTCTTCAAGAAACACATCTACAATAAAACTGAGTGTTAAAAATAAAATAAAAGCTTTTTGGAACAATGACAGACAAAAAAAGAACAGCAGCAAAATCTCAGCCAAATGTTGTTTACTGATTCGAGAAAATTATACTTATAATAAAATGGATCCATGTTCAGAATTATTTTCGCCCGCTGCCATAGGCGACGCAGCTACAATAACTTTATTTTTTTCTTCCTGTGTGTGTGTTTGTCTGCAAAATGAACCACAGAATGGATTTTAATAAACTTCTTAGGAAGTAATCGTCAGCTGAACATCGACAACCGATTACAATGTGGAGTCAACTCTACTCAAGATGACTTCCGCTGTCAACAGACCTTATGAAACTCAAAAATGACTCACTCAGTTTTACAGATATAAGACCATAAACCACCACCTTAAAAAACGTAAGATTGATTTGCATGAAACTCTTGGAACGTAATCATTGGATGAACATTTACAACTAATTATATAATATGTATAGTCAACCCCATTCAAGAAGGCAGCCTCAACTATGTGATCCTATCAAACACAAAAATGACTGACTCAAAAAATTTTACAAATATAAAGCTAAAATCTGGAGTGGTAGTAGATGAGAGTAGTTTCCAATACATACTCTGAGCACTGACTGACCACACCAGATCTGTTTTTAAAACTTTGTCATTAACTATTGCCATCAACTGTGTCTGTTAGCAAAATATGGACTGAATGGATTTTAATAAAACTCTCAGCATGTAATCCTTAAATGCACATCTGCAGCTGAATAAGTTTTGTTGTCAACCCAAATGAAGATGGCTTCTCCAGCAAGCTGATATTACAAAACACACAACTTTTAAACCATTATTTAACCAGGTAGCTCTCACTGAGATTAAAAACAGATTTAATAACTGATTTTGTACAAGATATTGTTTTTGGTGCGAGAACTAATGGTGTTTCTGTTATTGATTGACTGAGTTGTTGCTTCTCCTCCATCGCCTTCCGTTCTTAAAAGCATTTGCTGGAGCTCTGAAATGAAAACACAGCACATTTGTCCTGAAACGGCTGAGACAAACTCGGTGTCGTCCATATTTCTTCACGTTTGCAAGAACGCCACGTTGAGCAGCATTCTTCACCAGATGTGTGCCTCTCCTGCTGTAATGGGCACTGACCACACTGGGCCTTACAGCACCACGGACAGCATCATTGCAGCACAGGCCACACCAACACATACACTCCTCTCATACACACACACATACACACCTATAATGGACATCACACACCAATCCAGCTGATGTCATATTATTGTTTGTCCTTTTCAAATTTAGCTATAATATATATATTTATAATAATAACTCATGATTTTAAGAGCCAAACCATTACAGATCATCTCCTTCCTGAAAGAGTCCCATCCCATCAAAACACAGATGGATTATTGAACATATAGTTTAATGTTGCTGTCGGGCCTGGCTTTCATTTTTTTTCTTCTTCTTTTTCTGTGATTATTGATGGGACCGAGCAGGAGACTGCGTGGTTTGAAGATGCTACAGACATCATCGCCAGTCTAGGGTGTGTCCCGAGCTGACACATGGGAGGCTGTTTGTTATCCTCTCTAAAATAAAACACTAAACGCGGCGACACGACAAAATAAAGGATATCTATCAAAAACAATGGATGTCAATGGAATAAACAGGTTATTTAGGAAACGGGTGGAGATGTTTGACGGTCACTGCAGCGAGCCAAAATATTCATACGATGCGAACTATGACAATCTGCGACAAAAAAATAAATAAATAACCGTCATTGGAAATGTTTTTTTATTAGGCTATCACAGTTTGGACTTAAATGTGCGGAGTCAGAACGATGAGTTTTCATTCAGGAGTTGATCTGAAGTAAATGCGGGTCCACCTCGGTAATAAATATTTTTCCTGTGCCGGGTGTCCGCCTTCATCAAGGCCGAACATCTTAATCTTCCCGAAATTTCTCTTGAACTTATCAGAATCAACGCAGGTTCCATACATGGCCCGTCCACCCCACCACCACACGCAGACATGCCTGACAGCCAGTCTTACACACACACACACACAGCCCTGACTCACCGCTCTGCTCGCCCAAAAACACCAGTTTAAATTTCCTCAGGGGGTTCCCCAAATCTCCTCCAGCTGACATGGTGGCAGACAAACAGCCGAACCTCGACCGGTGTGGATGAGTTTGTTATTAAGATCTTCTTTTAGTCGCTCGTTGTCTCCTTTTTTCTCCCCTTCTTCTTCTGGGTGCGCAGGGAGGGTGGGGGGATCCTCCTCTCCTCATAGAATGGTGGGAATGCAGCTCAGCATCCTCCTGTCATCTCGGAGCGCCTGTGCGCATGCGCGACCTCACCTATTTAGATTCACCTTTCCTGCTCCTCCAACTAACCCCCCCCCGCCTGATCAAACCATTGTTGTTATATTCACATTAAATATATTGTAACATGTTCATGATATATTTTACTAACGAACAAAAATGTTTTTTTTTCATTATGGCCCCGTGTTGCATAAACAACTCCAGTCGAAATTGCATAGCCTACCTACATTAATGTTTTTATTCAATTCAGTTAATTTAAAAAAAAAAAAATATTCAAACAAGTAATCAAACATTTTTGTTCATTTGAAAAATCTTAAAATAAACTTGTCCCATTTTTTAATGGTAAAGGGTTTTAACTGTTTGTGATGCAGATAAACCCTTGTTGAAACAATTCTTAATTTGTAATGAATAGAGGTTTAGTTAAAAGCAATATTTAATGTTTAATGCATGTGCTAAGTTAGGTTTATTTAGAATATTTGCATGTTTGCATAAATTAAACATCAGTCATTTATTCTCAGGAGTTTTATTCAGCACCTATCTGTTTTCCAGAATTAAGACATCATCATAGTTTTGTATGAAAACATTCCATCTGAGCCTAACGCTCAAAATCAAACAGCTCTGCCTCCTTCTCTTTCCAGAAAGCAAAACTGCGATCGATGTATTTACATATATCCTCATTATTGAAGCAGGAAAAGTCAGAGTTGCTGCTGTTCTCATCTGGGCTTGCACTTTGAATAACAACCTTGGGCAGAGACGTGGACTCTGGCAGTAGTGATGATGCTGATGATAACGGGCAGCTGCTCGGTTTGGATTCACCAAAGAACTGAAACTTGAGGTCTTCGAAGCCGTCGCTCCACTGTCGCCTGCCGGCCTGAATTTCCTGCAGGACGGCCTTGTGGAAGTCCCTCACCTTCTCCCAGGGGAACCTGCCAACATGCTCAAAAACCTCAAAGCACAGGAGATGCCTCATCTTCCTCTCCTCGGCGGTCAGCTCTTGCTCTAAGATGTGGAAGTAACCCAACATGAAGAGGTCGAGGGTCAAGCTGTCATGGCCCAATGCAACGCCGTTCACATCGGACAGAAAATGCTCTGGGGAAAAGGTCACCTGGGTGGGTGGCTTTTGCGAGGAGTCAGAGGAAGCATAGTCAAGCTCAAGTTTATTCCTCCAGGAGTTCATTATTTTGTCCACAGCTCCTCGTTGTTGGCAGAACTGATGCAGGGATGTATTTTTCTCTTCTGCCTGTATTTCTGTTGCCCTCTCTGATGCTCTCTGCTTCGCTGCTCTAACTGAGATAGCATATGCTGATTTCTTCCAGTGGCTCAGGAACAGGACCACTATTCGCTCTTTTCTTAAACTTGTGGTGTCATAAACAGGTATGCGTTTTTTGGAGGCATTGTGGTCGAGGCCTGAGTTGACTTCATGGTTGTTTTGTCCAGAAGCGTCCACCTTATTTGGAATTTTCAACTCCCATTCCCTCTGTCCAACTCCAGCAAAGGGATAAATGCCACCAATCTGACCCTCAAAGTTAGATCTAAGGTTTCTCACTGACACCCCAGACTGCTGGATCTCTCTCTCCACCTTCTCCCTCTGTGCTCTGCTGTAGCTGTGGCTTTCCAAACGGTGGCTAAAAGCAGACACCATTCCAATGTGGGGTATCCTGCATCCACTGGAGGCCCCCGCATGTGTTGGTGTCATCTCCTCTTTCCCTTGCTGCACCAATTCTTGGTCCAAATCAGTTCCTGAATTGTCTCTGATTTCTTGTAAACTTTTCATCCCCTCCACCACGCCTTCCACCATCCTCCAGTCGCTTTCTTTGTCTGTTGTTTGAGTCAGATTGGACACCAATAGAGACATACTCCTAACAATCTCTGAGACTCGGCTGCACCAAACAGGTAAACTCAGGTGCATTTCCCCTTCAGAGTCCCTCTGTTGTAAGATGTCTTTGTTGAGGGAAATACTGACAATGGGATCAGGTAAAATTGCCCTGAGCTCCTCGGTTAGCCTGGTCAGCTCCAGCTCATAGGCCTGGCAGCGTTTCTGCAGAGAAACGGCTTCAATCTGCTCCTGCAAGTAAACTAAGTCTTCCTGTGTTAGAAGCTCACCGAAGGGCCCCAGGAGGGCGTTGTGAGTCTGGGAGAACTTCCAGGTATCTGCTGGCACGTAGCCATTCTCCATGTCCTATTGGAGACACAGAGAATTTTACAGAATCTTAAAGAAACGGTTGGCTTATTTGTTTTAATGTCCCAGTACAATATCCCAGGTGAGGAGTACCTGTCTCCTCTGCTCCTCCTCATCTCTCAGCCTGACCTGCAGCTGCCGCACCATCACCTGTCGTTTCCACTCTGGTATGGGGCGGCTGGCTTCATCGTGCGTCGGCACCAGGGAGTCGATGTCAGCCAAGATTACGTCGACAGCTGGTGACTCCTCCGGCACTTCCTCACTGTCAAGATGCTGTCAGTGTTTAATAATATAAGACAGAGTGACTCTGCTGACCTCTGGACCTGACGCTTTGCTAAACAGAAATTTGTAAAAAGATTTTTTTTCTCTCTCTCCATGGCTTTAAAACAATTAGAAGCACTGAAATCATCCACATGCATGAATGTAAAATGAAACTTTCAAAAGAGGGCATTAGCTCAAAAAGTTTACAAGTTAACATTTTTTAAATGAAATTCAGGATGCTTTTCCTCCTTTTACTTATACATTGATTATTATTCTTAACTAACCTCAGAGTATTGGTCACTTTTATCGTAACTGTTTTGAATTTTATCCAAGAGTAATGTTTGTTTTGAAGGTTGGGGCATGTATAACTCACCGTTTGCCCAGTGAAGACTGCAGTTAGGCCGGCGTGCTTCAGTGATTTAATAGCCTTCATCTGAGACATCGGTGTGAGGTCCCTCTCTGGAGGCCTCAGATGATTGAGCGATGTTACCACTGTAAACAAATATGACAAAAAGAAAAAGGTCAAACCCTGAGATTTGATTGAATTAAATGATGTGTGTGTGAGCACTTCTGATTAGTGCTGCCTTTTTTTTAGTTCCTTTAATTTGATAAAAATATTCTTTGCATGCGTAATTACAACCAAGTAACATCTGCGTGATGAACCACGAGTATATTTTAATAGTGACACATAAACAAGTCTTTTCTGTGTGGCTCACCTGAGGAGGCCAAATGAACATGTTGGAGGGAGCCAGAGGTGTGTTTTTTCAATGAGGAAGAGGAGGAGGTCACAGGAAGTGGGATAGGTTGTCGAGGCAGGGGGAGCACCTCCTTCACTGGCTGCTGGACACACACACACACACACACACACACACACGCGCGCACACAAACACACACACACTGTAGGGATGCTTTACAGGACATGTCAAACAAATCATAAACATGGTTTCCCTTTCACTAAAAACTTTGTCTTCCTTGTTTGCATTTTATCAATCCTTTTATTGAAATATGTTTATATCAAAGCTCTGCTTCCAAAAGTATACATATTTCTATAATCTCTTATGTCTTATTTCATTCCAAAGCTGTGGTTCTCAAAAATGTAGACATTTTTGACAGTTAAAGTTAAAGTTTAAATTTCTGTATCTGTTCAAAAGAGCTGATCACCTTATTGGTCTCCATGTTGATGCTGAGGTTGGTTCACAACCTGCTGATACAGGAGCTCCTCTTTCTAAAACACAGGCATGAAAAGAAAACAGAGACAGGTGAAACAAGCTAAAGAAGACTCCCCCCCCCCCCCCCCCCCCCACACACACACACAGAGGGGTGCAGAATTTTTACACAAAGCAAACAGCGTTTAAAGGCAGTCTGCTAAAAAAGAGAAACTATTGAACACACACACAAACACCCACACCCGCACACAGAGTTAATGTAAAGCCAGGGGCATCAAATTGTAGTAATTGAACAGGAAGTGGTGAAACTGGATCCTGGTTGGTGAATGTGGCACGGCCCCCACAGAGTGCAGGAGAAAGCATGTTAGAGTTTGCAGAGACCTGATATCAGGCTTTGGATGCTCCACCTGCATCCTGCATTTTATCCACTGTGATTACCAAAAAATTATTTTCAATTTTCTTTTATGGACGGAAGACATCTTTGTTTTTATGCACAGCTGTTACCTTGTGTTATGCTCAGGCATTCTCAATCAATATTCCCTGATTAAACCTAATACATATAATAAAAACAAATTATGTGTACTGAGCAGAAATCTAAATTTCTTGAAAAGAAGTAATAAACATAAATAAACTCAAATAAATGTTTTCATTATATTTTAACCTCACAATTCTAATTAATCTGTGTTCGCGTAGTCAAAATTTGTCCTACTTACCTGACTGTAGAACAATACTCTCAATAATGATAATCAGAGTCGCTATTATACTTACAGTGCTTGCAGTCCAGTTATGACAGTAAATCAATGTGGCAAAATGAAAAATACAGACAAAAACCCAACTGAGAGTTACTAATAAATTTTAAAAAATCAATAAAAACAAACCAGCATCAAAAGAGGATGTTCCTCTCCTCATTGGTAGAAGTCAATAAACGTTAAAACCTGTGAGCGGCACAAACTGGACCCAAACCTCAGATGGGGGGCCCTTTTTGTGTGCATAATTAAAGAGGTGGAATTGGATGACTTGGACCTGGAGGTATAGAACAGCAGCTCTTTGAATGTATGTGGGAGACAAAACACTCTAGAGCACTGACACACATGTTCAGGTGTGTGTGTGTGTGTGTGTGTGTGTGTGTGTGTGTGTGTGTGTGTGTGTGTGTGTGTGTGTGTGTGTGTGT
>JAVKLF010000064.1:9171727-9196916 GCA_034783495.1 Millerichthys robustus | reverse complement strand
GGTAGTTTAGTTTTTGTTTGCCGCCTCGTCGGTCTTTTGTTTTGCATTTAATAAATATCATTGTTTTTCACTACGTCCTCATCCTCTGGTCCTCTGTTCTGCATTTGAGTCCTCCTCACCTCCACCTGCCTCTCCACCAAGAAACTTAACAAAAAGGAGCAGGGAAAGACAAAATTAGATTTAGACTTTAAAGGTTTTTGAAGGTATTGAGGAGATCTGAATTTATTTCTATGTGGAAAATTCTGGTAAATATAAAGAAATCGTTCAAATGTTTAAAATTTACAAATATTAAAAGTCACACCACTATTACCAATCAAGCAAACACTTTAATATATAGGGTGTGTCAAAAGTCACAGGACACCCCTTTTATTTTGATTACCTAAAAGAAAGGCTCCCTCATCTATTACTTCAGATATGTCATTTCCCCTTTATTTCTGAAATAAAAAGGTGTCCTGTGACTTTTATCTAACCCTGTCAGAATAATTAAAATAGCACCAAACGTGCAGAGATAGTTTGATGCCATCTACAAAGGAAACTATGAGAAGGAAAACAATAAATGTTGTAGATATCATGTTGTCTGGTATTTGAACAAAGTCAGTCAAATGTATCCACAAGTTGTTTTATATTAGCATTTTTTGCATTTCCCCCATATATACAAACCATTACTATTATTGTATTTAGCCCCTGAAACGACTAAACGATCAACAAGTTTCACCGTGAATCAAACATGTGTGGTCTGACCTGACACGGATCTCCTGGATGTCAGGAACAAAGGTACATCCTCTGAGTGCTTTCTTTCTGTCCATTGGGCTAAACGGGTCCAAGTCTGGTGTGGAAGCTCCTGAACTGGGATCAGTAAGTCTACACAATAACAACAAAACAAACCAAAAAAAAAAAGCTGAAACACAAAATCAACTCCTCAGATATTGTTGAACCTCTCTAACTTTCATTTAACGAAACACAAAAATCTAGTACAATTTAGTACAAAATGTAGAGGGAAAAAAAGCATAAAAACTGATTTCTTTCCTCACCGAAAGTCGTAATGTCCTTCGATCAATGAGGGGCAGGTGGAGGAGGGGGTGAGTGTGCTCAGTTCAGACGAAGATGATTCCCTCATGAGTGAAGCTGACATTTCAGAGAGCTAGAACACACACACCCAAACACACACATGCCAATAACAAAACAAGGAACCCCAACAAAAGAGGGACAAAGACAGATACAGACAAAACATACCAGCAAACAGTTAAACGTGGACGACACAGACATGCGTTCAGAGAACAAGTCAGTCTGTTATGTGTCATTTTCTTGAAATGTACTGCAGAACCACCACTGTGATGAAAATCCTAAGTATGTCTAAGAGCCCCTCGTTAAGTAGCGTTTTACAAAAACAAGTGGTGTTATTTTGTTAGGGTAAACCAGGGAGAGAGTAAGGAATAATAACTCATAGCTTAATGACTTTTTGGATACTTCAAGACAAAACTTGTAAAATAAGATAAATGGAAATTTGTTGGACTAAGATAAAGTGTTTACAGAATGACAGATGAAAGCTTAATAAGTGGATGCAAGTAGTAAATCATTGTAAAGGCAGAGCATAAGACTTAGATGCTTGGTCGTGTTAAAACTGTTAGGTGATGAAGGATTTGAAAGGTCAGGTTAAAGGGGCCTAGGCTGGGGCTCACCTTGCTTTCACTGGCACTGCTGCTCACCTGGCTGTACTCTCTGTTGAAGGTGTGCATCAGCAGACGCAGACACTGGAAGAAAATAAAAACATTACGGTTTTTGTTATTTTAACACGTTGCATTAAATTATTAAAAAATCCATCAAGTAGAACTCAGATCGAAGCGAGGACCCCAGCAGTCACCTTTGCAGCCAGCTCCTTCTGCCTCTGGTTGGGGCTGTCGGGGGTGGGGGGGCTGCTGCCCAGACTCTGGCTGAAGACGGGGCTCTTTGCAAAATCGCTGATGTCGCCGCTCTTGTAAAGGACTTCCTGTCCCGCCTGCAGAGTAGCTTCAAGTTTCTCTCTCAGCAACAGGTAGTGCCTGGTCTTCTCCACCTTAAAAAAAGACAAAACAGAAGCAAAGCTCATTTGATTGGACATAGTCACATTTACTAGGTAAAAAGTTTGAATAAAAGTCAAGATTACAATAAGTGACTGCTCCACAAAAACATCAACATGCACTCCTTCAAAACGTACGCTAACAAGATTATTGTTTTAGTTTTTTGTTTCTTTTCTTTATTTTGAGGTCTGGACTTCTCGTCCTGCGTGTGTTGAACTGACCTCCTGCAGTAAGCTGAGCTTCTCCAGCTCCCACTGGTGGTCGAGGATGAGGCTGTCGCTGCGCGGCCTCCATCCCGCCAGGTTCTCCTCTCCTCGCACGTACGCCACGGAGGTGTCGAGCACGCGCCTGCGACGACGCTGCATGCCTGGTAGAAGCAAAAGAAACAGACCGTGCTTTCAGTCCGTCAAAGCAAAAAGCAGCGTAAGAAATGTTTTGGTGGTTTCTATGTTTTCTTGTAGGTTTAAATCACCTGGGCTTCCATTATCTGCAACGTGGCAGAGACTGATTTCATAAACTCCGGTGACACGGTTACTGCAAAAGAAAACAGGTGAATTCAACGATGAATTTAGGAAATATTTGAACTTAAACATTATTTATTTCAGATAATTGAGCAGCCGCGTACCTCTCTGATGGTCTGAGGCAGCCGGTGCTGAAGAAGTTTCTGATGGAGCGAGAAGCTGGAAGCTTCGTGTCACGAGAGTAAAACACCATGCAGAAATCTTTGGTGATGACCGTCGGCTGAGTGCAGTTTTCCATCTGGTTATAATGTAAAGAACAGTAAATCATTCAAAAGTATTTCACCACTACTTGAAGTCTAACATAATAATAAAACTTAAAACTAAACAAAAAAAAACAATCACAATCACTTAAATCAGAACGAATTTGCACTAAAACTCAGAAAAAGATTCATATTTTCTAAATCCAACCAAATTTACTTCTTCTTATGACATCATGAATCAAAGACACCTTTAAAAAAATGAAATTTCTAAAAAAATTTATTTTTGTTGTTTTTGCTTCATTGAGAAATTGTAAGAGTATTTTCACATTATTTCTTTATTTATTTTTGATACGTCCACAAGTCATTGAGTCAAGATAAAATTTACATTTGCTCAAAAAAATGGATCGGCAGCTTTCTTTTTTTCACTTGTCTCTTAGGAGTTAAAAAAACAGTACAATGGGTAATCAAATTATATCTAGAATTATGTGTAAATTACAGTATGAGTGAGGTGTTTTTTGAATCAAATTTTTTTACCTCCAGATAAGTTGAGAGAGTGATGTAGATCTTCTCTCCATACGGGGTGACTCTGTTCAGAAGCAGAGAGTTGTGCATGGAGCTGTCCCAAGCCGCCTCAAATCGGTAGAAGGTTCTACATTGAGTGAACAAATATATGTTTTACGAGAACAAATGAGCCTTATACAGGTTGCAAACAATTTTTTCAATAACAAAAATTCTAAATTAAAACTGCATCATACCTATGATCGACACCCAACGACACACTGCCATAAAAAGAAACCGAAAACAATTTAAAAACGAGTTCAGCTGTTCCAAGTTAAAAACTCAGCAAATAAATCACATTGGTGCAAACTGAAAATGTTTTCAAAGAACACCAAGCATCAGATTGCAAAAGAAATATGTCGTACTTGTCGTCATGTTTTGGCCAAAGGTACCCAGAAGACAGGATGTTGAGGGAGAGGATGTTGGGGTCTATGATGGTCTCATCGGCCTCCGGAGTGTTTCGGATACGACCTGTGGAGGATTTAGGAAGAGATCAGCTGTTTCTACATTTAATTTCATATCTGATTTTGTTCAGCTAAGTTGCCCAGCGATGTTTCTTACCAATAACCAGCTCCTTCACCTCCTTCCACTCAATTTCATTTCCTGCTTCATGAGCGATGGTAACCCTGATCCTCCTCTGAATGCCCTGTGCAGTCGAGGAGAGGACAGGAAGGACAGGAATAGTGAAAATATGGTCACAAATATGTGTCATTGGAACTATGCTGTTGAACTGCAGGACAGACCTGATGTAGGAGGAACGTCCCGTGGCAGGGCATCCCACCTCTGTGGTCAACCACAGCTGGAATGTAGCTGGAAACAAAGTAATGCAAAACATCAGCATCTGAACACTGTTTTTTATTAATAGGATTTAAAGCTGTATTTATGTTGATACTCACTCCCCGTTAGCTTCTAGCTCGCAGATCTCAAAGAAGACCATGAGGTCGTATTTGGCATGACACGGTCCTGCAGCGGAGCGAGTCAGCGTGCTGAGCTTAGTGGCTGGCACTGAAAGAGGAAACAAGTCTATTTTTAACAAAATGAACTGAAGTTAAATTAAATAAATTCAAATTTTTGTTTAAAATTTTTTAAATTCAGATATAACACAAGACTAATTCATTTAAAGGTTTAATATCTTAGCTAAACACCCCTAGAAATAAAATTTATGTATATTATATATATATTTATATTTTTATACTAACATAAAGAGTGTTAAATAGTCACAGGTCATTATTGCCTACCCGGTTTTGATAATGGCATGACCCGAGGAAACTGTCTCCTGGAGGGTCTAAGTGGACTGAAAGAAATCAAAACACGAAATCTTCTATAAGAGGAAAAAACTTCATTCTCATTTGTAAAATGATCATTTGAAATAAATGTTTTGAAAGCAATTCTTCCAGACCTGATCAAATCTTTGCATAGTGGAGGGAAGGGCTGTTTCTGATAGTGTCCAAACACCTCAAAGACGATGGGCTGAGACTTGATGTACTCCAAAAAGGACTTGGTCACCTCCACCGCGATCTAACAAAAAAATATAATATGTAAGAGGATCCTTTGATTAACCCAGTAACAACAACTTCATATTCAGAAAAAATGTATTTGGGATGACAAGAAAAAAAAAAAGCATTTGTATCAATAATAATGTTTCACTATTTTTACATTTTGGACGTGGTAGAAGCCCAGCGGGGGTCCTCTGCCGGTGTTCTTTAACGGCTCAGTGGAAAAAGCTTCGTCATGACGGTGGATGAAGCTGAAAGAAATTATGCAAAACATCTTACTTTGGGAAATATTGCCTGCTAAGTTAGTAATCACAAATTACAATAATAAGAAAATACATGTCATTTTTGTAGAAATCTTCTAGAAAATGGCATTTAATGTCTTGCAAACTCACTTAAACTGGCAGAAGATGTCGGCGTATTCTGCTGAGATGCTGGAGGCCTGTAAGACAGTGACTCTGAAGGTGAAGGTGCTGCCGATCTTCAGATGAGACAGAGATTTTTCTGGAGACAACTCCAGGGGAAGGTCCAGACCCAGACCTAAACTCTTCACTGGGCTTTGAGGAGCGTCCAGGGTGGCTGCAAGGAAGAAACAAACCAACTTTGAATGTTATTCATCTCTAAAATATGTTAGATAAAAAATACTCTATTCTAAAGATTGTTCAGGTTTTTATGTGACTTAAAATTTTAGTTACAGATTCCTGGAAAGAGTCTGCAAAGTTTTAACAATCGGCAACAAACACTTTCCACAGGAACAGTCTGATATATGTAATAGAACTGGTCTCTGCACAGACTTTCCTCACCTTCACAGGTGTTGTTGTTCACTTCATCTGCTGAGATTCCCATCTCAACATTTTGTCCTTCTCCCTCGACAATCCTCAGCTCCTCTTGGGAGGTGTTGGAGTGCGACAAGACGGGACACGACTCAGACTGGAACTAAAGCAGGACAACATAAGGGTGTCAACATTCGTGAACAGAAATGTCTTCAATTTGATCTGAAAGACATGTTTAAAAGTCAACCTAAGAGGTCATTCATCACATACCTTCTCAAACTGGTTGTCTTCAAAGGAGATCTTGGCAGTTCCTGACTGTCTAACTCCAGAACCATAATCAGGGGCCTCCTCATCAGCTAAAAAGAGAAAATATGCTACACCTGAAAGTCGTATTTACAAATATTAAATACGAAAAAAAAAAGGTTTATATGTACCTGAGATGGCCTGCACAGCCACCCTGAGGAAACCTTTGACCTCTCCCTTCTCACTGACGATGGCCACACGATGCACCAGGGGCACCGGGTACAGCAGGTTACTCAGGTAAACAAAAGCCCTGATGAGAGAGGCAAGAGAGTAATGAGTTTTTTTATGTGTTTTAGCTTTCAACAAACTTGTATTGAGCACAACTTCAATCTGTTTGATGACCGACCTGCCAACCAGACGGAACCACGGGAAGCGGTCGTAGAAAGGATCTCCTCCGGTCAGAGCATGGTCGCAGTCCTCCGCAGCACTGCTGGGAAGCTCCGCGGCTCGGTCATACATCTCCCTCATCAGGTCCAGCCTCTGTCTGCAAGGGGTGTAAAAAAAACAAACAAACTAGAAATCAGTGGAACAAAAACATATTAGTTTTGTGATTGTAAAGATTTAAGCATTTGTGTATTTTTTTAATATTAATACAATTCATTTTAACTGTCTACCACCTTCATTTTTAAAAATATTGACTTTACAGATAAATACCTGCAACTATGACCCTTAAAAGAGTTTTAACCGTTTTAATCACTACACTTTTGGTACCTGAGTTTTTCCAGAGTCCAGTAATGAGTGGCTCCATTCTTTTGATCCTGCACTTCAACAGCTACTATGGTTTGAGGGAAGGGTCGTCGCTCTCGCTCTTTAGCCACACTGGGCGGCAGCAGGTCAGGTGGAAGTGGAGAGTAAAGAGTGTCTGTCAACAGGACGAACTGGAACTGCACCTGTAAGCATGTAATAACAATTGGGACATATGTGTTGTTAAAAAATAAGATCTTCCTCTTATTAAGTAAGAAACAAAACCAAAAAGCATTATAATTGATCAAATTGCAGATGATGTCATACACCAAACAGTTTAACGAAATATGCGATGATACTGTAGGTAGAATAACATTGTTCAAGAAAAATAAGCAAACCTTTTTCTTCAGCTCCACACTGATAGCATTTGCCTCTTTGAGGAAGATGGCGTTGCCCCAGAGCAGATCCCTCAGAGACGTGAACTGATAGAAACGCCACTTTCTGAAAGCCCACAGAGCCAGCTCAGTCTCACGCTTTGTCCACGGCACTGTGGATTATAGGTGAAGAATCAGTCAACTTACACTAAATAAAAGCCTGACAACATGATGGTTAAATCCCTAAATATTACTACCATCCTCTTCAGGTTCTTCCTCTTCCTCAGGTGACTCCAGGTAACGAGAGTCCACTTGTCTCTGAAGAGCTTCCAGTTTGCTCTCATAGTCCTGGAAGAAGAGGGGATGTGTTTTTATTTCAGTCAACATATGATGAGCTGGAACGAGGCGAAACTGGAGATTTTACTCACCAGCCTCTGCTGCTCAAGCAGGTTACTGGCTTCTTCTCTTTCTTTACGGTATTGATCTTCAAGCTCCTGAAGCCTGGAACATTTGGTTTTAACCAGTAAGATTAGTCATTGACTAATTCTAGGAATTATTTCATAAAAAAGAATGCAAAGTATTATACAAAAACATCTGTTCAAACAGTAATATGATGTACTGACAGGCATGTGAGTGCTGAGTCATGTTTGAATTATTTTTACTTTTTTCTTTTCAATCTATTTCTGTAAACTTTGTGCTCTTTTAGCACATATCAAATGGATGTCTGTACATGTTCCAAAACATTTATTCTTTTTTATTAACAGTTATATATTTTTTAACATGTACACATATTTTCCCCACTTAATTCCAGAGATCTTTGCAATTCCTAAATAAAACATGGTTCTCTATGAAATCTGTCTCATCAAATTGTCTCTGTCTTTCTCTTCTCATAGTACTTAAAGTTTTTAACTGTCGTTCATCTACTTTTTCTTAAGCTTTTGATCATTTTAGCTTTTAGCCAGCCTTTTGCTATTTTTAGCTTCCAGTTGGACTTTTGATATTTTAGCTAGCATTTTGCAACATTTAGCTTATGGCTACCCTTATGCTACTTTTTTACTTTTAGCTAGTGTGTTTGCCCCTTTCAGGTTTTAGTATTCTGCTTTATTGAGCTTTAACAATTCAGTTTCAGCTTCTTTAACTCGTTTCAGGAAGTCATTCAGCACTTAGCATTCAAGCTGCACTTTGAATAAAATTTGTATAGTTATCACTGGTCCCCATCAGCTAAAATCCATCTGCCCCCCACCTCTGCTCCATCTCCTGTTTCATGTCGATGCCTTGTTTCTCGAGCAGCTCCCTCTGAGCGAAGGCCCAATCAACGGGCTCCACCGGCGTCTCAGCACATGGCGTCCTCTCTCGTTCCAGACGGGCCTGCTCCGGGTCGTTGAACCGGAACACGTGGCTCTTCCCCATGATAATGCGATTTCCTTAAAAACATGCATAAGTATGTATATATATAAATATAATACTTTGATTTAGCAGAATAATTTTGCCAGTCTCCTCATGTCAGTGCTTTGTCCTCTTTAAATGTTTCACACCACTTTCTAACAAAAAACATGATGTGTTTTTCCTACCGGAGCGCAGAACTGTGGGTGAGGTGACTCTCTTCCCATTGACATACGTCTCTGCTCCCTCACAAGGCTCAAGAATAACGCAACCTGATCCAGAAAATTATTTATGTTGTCCATCACAATAATTAAAAAAATCTATTTGAAAAGCTTTTTAGTGCAGCGAGCCTTTTACCTTCTCCCTGTGGGCCGGTGGTGCTGCTGAAGGTGCAGTGCTCGTCTCTAATGAAGTGTCCGCTGAGAACAATGTCCTGACGAGTCCTGGCATTTTCACGCCCAACCCTGATAAAAAAAGCATCAAAAATGTGTCAAAATTATTTCAAAACAACAGCAAACATAATTTTTTTTTTAAATAATAAGGAAAAATTTTAAATGTTTACTTAGTAATGCCATCTTTGATGTAGTACAGGAGACATTCGGACATCAGAGGATCTTCGTTAAGGTTCACCAGATGAGGCGTCTGTGAGCAAAATATGGCAAAGCAGCTGCTGTAAGCTTGTTTTATTTAACAAAGACCTAAAACGCTTTCTGCACACATCACTATGTTCATATGTACGCACATATGATCTTAATGAGTTAACTTGGAAGAATATTTACTTTTTTGGGGGAAAACACGCCAACGGTGCCTCCATCTTCCCTCATGGCAACCCCCATCTCTGCCAGCAAAGCCTCTCTGCAAAAACAATTTGAAGTTTGAGCAGTTACAGAGGATTTTAAAAACAACTCAATTGTTACAAGAGTTTGATTGTCAGATGGTATGCTAGGTGGATTTTGCTGCTGATACTTTTAAACTGCCATGGTACACAGCTGCTACTTGGAAAATTACATAAAATTCAATAAATGCATCAGACTAAACCAATGACTCAGCATTTTAAAGTCATTTTAACAAAGAAACAAGATCAAAATATGACTACCTTTGTTTCTTTGTGTAATGATCACCTCCAGATTTCTGTCTTTTTTTTACTATTTCAAACCAAGTCTAATATGTTGGCATTTTGTCTTCAGAAATACAAATCTGTCTGAAACAATAAAAACTGATTTTGTGCCTGTTATTGTAAAAACTATATGATTTTCTGTAAAATAATTTATTGTAGTTGTTTAGGACAAATCATACTAGATTAAAGTGTGACATACTTTGCAATCTTGCTAGGGGTTTGATTTTATGTTTAGCGCCTTCAATCTTTTTTTTTAAACTGACTAAACATGCAGCTTAAGTTGGCTAACAAGTAAACACAGCATCCTTTTCATCCACAAGGCAGAGGTCACAGCTCACAGTTACGTCACTTTAAACAGACCACAAGGAAGCAAAGGCCGAAGCTGAAAGAATAATTTTACTGTTTCAGTGGAGTGAATAAAGGTAAATAAAGGTAAAGCTATTGAATGAGAATAATCAATCTCAAATATGTAGCACAAACCTCTCCATGCGGATGGCTTCAGTACGACGCAGCTTCTCCTCCCACGTCTCATTGAGCTCTGCAATGATTTTCTCTGTTTCCTGTTGATCAAGAAAAAAAAAACAGTCCATTCTCATGTCTGCGATTCTGACATTTACATCCATCAACATCTGCTTTTTGCTCTTCCCGTCTTCCCACCTTGAGCCGTTCGATTGCCTCCTCGCTGGCCGGGCTGAAGATGCGATCGTGGAGGTTGCTGATAGAGGCAGCCCGGCTGGACAGGGCAGAAAGCGAAGGGGAAGGACTCATTCCCGTCATGGCGTTCGTCACTGTGGAGAGATCACCCCTTTGATTGACAGCCTGGCGATTATTGGCAAAGTTCTTGTAATCGCACAGGTCTGTCAGAGAGAGAGGCATGAAAGCGTGGAACAAAGGACAGAAGGTGGGAGCAAACACCAGGTTTTTGTTTTTTTTAGGCAGAGACATCGGGGGATCGAGAGGAGCACATGAAGACACGGATTCAAAAGGAATAAAAACAGGGAGGAGTACAAAGAAAAAGAAGAAGAGAGAGCTCAAATAATGGACCCAAGAAACAAAGCTGTTCAGTTACCAAAGCCATGGCAGAGGCTGAGAAAAAAGCAACTTAAACAAGAGTTCTAACACAAAAACACTGAGGCTTTTAGTTCTAACAGAACTAGAAATAAAACATACTCACAAGCATGATTATAATGCAATGAATAAAAAAAAATACATCTATCTACTGTAAAGTCCATAAATGCTGTTTGATGAAGCATAAACCAATGCCTTCAAACTGTGTAGCAAGCCTTGCAGTGCAGGTCTCCAAGCACCTGAGCCATTGCTTCAGTTCTTCCACTCAGTTTTTTTCTTTCGTAGCCAATATTCTTATAGCAAATAACATTTTAAAAAACTGTTTTCAGGCAAAACTTTCAGCAACTCTTTGTCAAAACATGTTACTTTAAACAGTTAATTGAGTAAAAGATGAACTAATTTCCAAAAGATAGAAGTCAAAGTTTAGTATTAACCATCTAACAAACACTGGCTTATATAGTTTATTTGTTTTATTTTGCACAATTTGGAGACACAAAAATAGTTATTATCAGAAGGTTTGGTCATTCCAAGTGATTTACATCTTCAGATAACTTTTACTCAAGTTGGAGACTTATTGGACTCTCAAATGTTGAAACAATAATAGATATTTACATGGAGTCTTCCAAAAAAGCTGCTTTGCACTTTAAAAAATAAGATTTAAATTAATCTGTAAAGTCATGCCTTGCATCAGCTCATCTTTTTTTTTTTAGCTGCTGTGCTCGAAATAACAGAAATTTGACAAAGAGGGTCAGAACTTTTGCAAATGTGTCTTATGGAAAGCTGAACAGATAGAAAAAAAACAAGGCTATTTTTTCAAACTACAACATAGAAGTCTAAATGATTTTTGTATCTTATTTATGTTTCTATAATATAATTGATAACTGGATTGTAATTGTTTCTGCTGTGGTAGAGAGAGAGAGAGATTTTTTTTTAGTTGCAAAGCGCAGGCTTGCCAAAGTTAAACGCACATTTCAAACCAGTGATGACAGGACCGGTGCAGCGATACGCTGATAGAACAGAGGAGAGAGGAGCATGTGTGTCAGACAGCCACCTTCCTCGTTAACAGTCCATGTTCAAACACAGTAAAAAGAAGAGAGAAACTGATGTTTTTACGTGACACTCACTCTCTATGATGTCTCCGAGTCCCTGAGCATACAGCAGGTCTTTGAGGCGAGCCACCTCCTCTTTCAGCTCGCGGACCAGGCGGTTGTTGGGGTCCTCGTTGATGACGGCGTTACAGCGGATCTGCTTCGCTCGATCGGCGTACCTGAAGGAACAGAGACCATCGACTTTACCTCACCGGCAAACTATAAAGCTGAGCCGCAGGTGAATGTGTGCCAAAAAGAAAAAAAGGTCAGCAGATATATGTAGGGCTCTTAAAACAGAACCCAGGGAATCAATTTTTTGCTTTATAATCCAAAAATATCCAGGAAACAATTCAAAGCCTTACAAATGCACCTACTGATCAAGTATAACCTTTGGTATGAGAATGTTCATCCTGTTTAATGATCTCCAAAAATAAATGTCATGACATTTTTCCTCACCGAAGAGTGCTGAGGGTTTCATCGTAGTTAATATCTGCCGGGCTGAGAGCTGCCACCATGGCTGTGCGCGAGTTTCCTCCTAAAACACAAACATTAAGACACCCCTTTATTTAGACAGAAAGAGATTTTAATTAAGCAAAAACATACTAATAAAATGTTCTGTTTGCAAACCTAAGTTCTCCCTCAGAAGCCAGGTCAGAACTGAATCTCTGTAGGGAATAAAACTCTCCACCTTCTTCTTTTTCTTATTCTGTTCGCAAAAAGAAGACAGGTTCAATATTCAACCAGTTACTGAAGATTTTTGTAAATAACTGGATCTTGCTTGTATCTGTCAATTTTAAAATTTACTTGTACATACAGTACTAACCTTATTAGGTGCAGAGTCCTGAGAAATAAAAAAAAATGGAAATGCATATTAGTTAAAGGAAGAAATAATAATTTTTAGCCCTATATACTGTAAAATGAAACATTCAGCTTAAAATAGATTTCAAGTGAAAAAAAACTTTATTTTAATCAACTTGTTGTTTATATTCTTCTTAATTACCGTAAGTAATGTGAACCAGTTCCTTTTATTAAGTTGAATTCATGCAAAAAAAGTGACATATTTGAAAGTGGTGTGGATTTTGGATTGTAAAAAGTTAGCACTTAACATTCTGGACATGCTCAGATCACTGTTACTCTATTAGCACACCTGCTTGACATGTCTGATTCTGAACACATCTCATAACTCGAGGGTATTTTTGTCGTCAACGGCTATTATTTATCCTTGGAACACTAATTTGGTGAGTACCTATTTCTTCTTTTTGTACACCATTTTCTGTGTTACTGTTCGTTATTGTCAGTGTGTTGTGTGTCATAGTAAAAACTTACCACCAGTTTTTACCAAACTACGGCCTCTTCACTTTCAGAGGCCAAAGACTGCTACATTTTTACAGTTATAGTTGTTGGACATAAAATGTGTGTTTGTATTGATAGCATTAAACTTTTATCTTGTACTAAATTATATAGAATCAATAAGGCCGTGCATCATGTTATAAGTCAGTCACAGCAGTAAAGTTAGCTCTATTGCTTTGGCTGGATCTTTTCTCATTTATTTTACATAAATAAGGTGATAAATAAGTTCATAATTAATAATTAGTAAAAGTAAATTCATGCTAAAAACTGTCAAAAAGTTCTAGGTTTGAATTCTAATGAAAGTGAGACCTCTGACTTTACTGTAATTTTTTAGAGATAACGAGTTTGCATAGACTTTTTAAGTAAACCGAAACTATTTTTTTTAAGCTACAGGAATTGAATTAAGTTAAGTTGTGTGAACTATTTTATGTAATTACACTATACTCAAAATACCCAAGTTACTGGAGTTGTGTAAACTAAAAATGTACGATCTGCACAGACTAACATTTTTACATTTAAAAAATATGTTTTTGAGACAATGAGTGCATAATTTCTTTAATTCCACTTATTGCATTTTACAGTGTATACACATCTAATTGAATTTATCTGAGTAAAAATCCTACCAGTTCAGCTAAAGCAGAAATAACTTTCCCCAGTGTGGTAAGAGATTTGTTGATGTTTGCTCCTTCCTGCAGAAACAGACACATGAAAATCAGCCCACGTTACAATAATCTAGTATGTATTTGTATGTATTTGCAAGATTTCAAATGTAAGGCACTCTTTTTAAATAAAAATGATAAAAATCCCACCTTCAGTCTCGTCCCTTTCGCGCCGGTTGAGTCGGCTCTCTCACTGCCGGCCAAATCAACCAAACTTATCTTGCTGACCTGTCAAAATAAAATAAAATAAACTAATTAAAACTAAATTTCACCTTAGCTAAAATAATAATCCTTGGCTGTAGGTGACAGACGAGAATTAAGTGCTCTTTCTTTTTTAACCACTAATGAAATGTGTCAAAAACTTTATTCTTTATACAAAACGTTTCATAGAGCCAAACCTTTTCTGACGTGTTGTCTGTCTCCATGTCGTGTTTCTTCTGTGTGAAGATGATGTTGAAGACGGCGTGGGAGCGGCTGCTGGTCTCGTTCATGTTGGTGGCAGCCACAGTCCTGATATCGATTTGAAAAAAGAAACACAGTCACATATTCCTATATCTTGTTTTGGTGTGAATTGTTAGAGCCCCTGCTTCAGTGTGCTACCTAGCCTTGTTTCCAGAATCCATGAGGTCCTGAATGTCGTTGTAGGAGGTGACGGCCAGTTTAGACAGGTCTTCCACATAGGGTCCCAGCAGCGGGTGCTCTCTGACGCGCAGGTTCCCCTTGTTTTTGGGGTTCAGCAGGTCACGCACACGTTCACAGTAGATTTCCATGTAACTCACCTGAGAACAGAAGAGAAAGTGGTTTAAGAGGGAAAAACAACATTCATAAGTAAACGACTGGATTTCCAAATGCATGGCGCAATGAATGATAAACGGGAACAAAATTGCATTTCTTATTTCTTGAATTTAATTAAATTTATTTGAAGACAACACAGTTTTAAATCTCACTTTTATGTGTGTTTGAAAAAAAAATCACATTAATAAACAATTATTACTGTTTAAAACTATTCTACAAATGCTAAAAAAAACCTTAATGATGTTGAATGAATGACTAGGGACATGATTTTGCCAAAAAATGGAGATCTGACTGTAACCAAAGAACAACTAAAGAGAAAAATGAAAATTGATTGAAAAAAAAACCCTGTTTTGTTATGTCATCCAGGGTTGAATATTCATTTAACTAATTTCTGTATAAAAATCTCCAAGAACACACACACACCTACAGAAAAGCGGGCAGGAGTCAAATGTTTGTTTAAGTCCATTAATGGTTCCAAAAGGGAGTCTTGGTTTTATATTCTGGTGTATTTGAACACACAAACGTCCATGACATTTTTTTTTTAAACCTTCAATAATCGTGTTTTTAAACTGATAACATGTTTTTAACATTAAAACAGATCAAGTTGTGAGTCGCATCAAATGGAGAGCCTAAAAATATACAAAAATATTAAACCTAAAAGGGTTCTTGTTCGGGTCTGACTCACCTCCACTGAGTAGGACATGTTGTTGTCGTTGTTGCTGTCGTTAATCTTGGTGAAAAGATCTTCACACAGCTAGAAAGCAACAAATAACAGACAGTCAGAGGAATAAAAAGAATTGCCATATGTTGTTAAATAATTTGATTATTTGTGTCTTTCAGCGGCTCAGAAGTGTACTCCTCTCTTATTTTACCAAAGGTATGATCCCCTGCTGGTCTTTTTCCTGTCGCCCCATCATGGTGTAGCTTTTGCCCGCTCCCGTCTGGCCATATGCAAAGATGCACACGTTGTAGCCTTCAAAGGCATGAAGCAGCATCTCCTCGCCAATGTCTTTGTACACTTGCATCTGAGACGCATAGTTGATGTCCTCCGGCTGCAAGACAGTGTGTGTTTTACAAATACAGACATAAAGAATCATATGTAAAGACATCAAAATAATGATTAATGTGACACTGAACCTATCCAAAATATTCTGCTGTGCATCTATTTTCAGAAAGCGGTTCAACTCACCGAGGTGTGTGACCAGTAAGAGTAGTCAAAGTTGAAGCTTTTGTTTTCTTTCGGCTGTTTCGGGTTCAGGATAGCTGAAAACACAGAAGCATGTATGGCTAATTAGATCCAATACCTTCCATATTTTATTAATTTAAACTTTTTATCTTCCATGTTCTGCGAAATAAAGAGAGAAATTACAAATCTAAATTTTTGTATTTTGGTACTCGTAAGAATTGGCTTCACTGTTTTGTTTTGACATCCTGGTCTAACGTTGTGTTTCATATTCTTATTTCTTCTTTTTGTACTCAAATAGAATAACATCTCCCTTCTTTCTATCTCCCTCAAAACACTTTCTAAGTGAGGAGGAACCTAATGTTTGCACACAGAATGTATGTACAGTACCACATCACAAACATTGATTTCAGGTCAAAAGTTAGAAACAGGCAGGCTGTCCCAGTATTTGACAACACATAGAGTCAAAGTCCAAAAACCACAGGAGGACACAACAAGAAAGCAAAAGCACAACATAAACAGGAAAGAGAGAAATAATTCTGCAAATATCATAGTTTTAGCTCTAATAAAATTGCTTGAATTCTGTACATGTTTAAAAAAGAACCTTCGATGTTTTCCTCCGATATTTTTATAGCTTTCATCTCCTTTTCAGGGCAGAAACTTTGATTAATATTTCATAACAAAGGAGTGGCTAAGGACAAAAAACGAGCTTGAGCTTCTAGTCTGAATGCAAACATGCATATGTTTTTTTGTATACAAGGGAGAGAACAGATAAATATAAATGTATAGATAATCAAATAATCAAGGTAGCAACATTGCTTTGACTGTTGGCGATTAAAAAAACATGCCTACGTCTAAAAACTACACCAGTGATCAATGACTTCAACCGTCCCAGCCCAGCGTTGGAGACTCGGGACTTTGTTTAATGATCAACAGAAGCAGTTTTAAATGCACTCTATACTTTCCTAAAAAGTCTGTTTTGTGCACCCACTGTGACTCAGGAACTGTGTGAAAACCAAACCCACTGTAAGAACCTCTGTGGACAAGTTGAAATGAAAAGGATCTGCAAAAACTGCGCACTTAAGCAGAAACTCGTTGTTGATGCCAACCCTTTGAGCTGGAAGCACTTGCAGCAACACAAATGTCTGGATCTTCTGAGTTTATCAGGCGTGAAGACAATAGGATGACACAATCTCTGCTTCACACGCACGCTTGGATCAGCTGACCCCGAGCGTAGAACCGACCAGAACAACAAGGGCCTATTTTAGCGGCGGCACACGTGATGAGAAAGGACGGCAGCGGCAGTCGCTCCTTCCTACACACACTGACTGAAGCTTTTGATGCTTTCTGCAGCTGCCAAGAGGCTGCAAACCTCGCTGCCCACTGTTCACGTAGCTGCAGGGCGAAGCTGCGTTCGAGACAAATTACTGATAAACTCAGCTTAATGTAGGTCAGCGGAATAGGATTAAAGAGGCAACGGAGAGTTTGCGTTCTAAAGGCACAATCATAATGTTCAGGTGTAAATCCTTCAACACTGGTATGTTAAATTGAGTTATCTGTTCACTTTTAAATATGCTGTGATGGAGACAGAAGACTAAAAAAACAGCTGATTTTAAAGCAGGTTTTAAATATTGGCTAATATAAAAGGCCCAATCAATTTTAGTGGTTGAATAGTTAAGAATTTACAACAAAAACTTTTAGAATTCCGGCCCATTTTGTAGTCCCATTATCATTTGGAAAAAAACAATTTGTGTTTGAGTAATATTATGAGTTTGATATGGACTTTTCTCTTTGACATTTTATTAGTTTTCTAAGCAAAAGTGCAATCAAATCAACATGTTCAGTATAAGTGTTGTGTCAAATAGCTGCATTTGTATTCATCTTTTTCGACCTAAAGGTTCAATCAAATCAAAGAGAATTTAGTTTCTTTGCACTGATTATTTTCATGACACGATATCTTTACAGCTTTTCTATGCTCAGACTATGATGTGTAATTGCACATCTTCTATGTTCTTCGATTAAGCTGTTTCTAGTTACTTCCTGGTACAACCCCTGGAGGCGTGGCTCGACCCGCAAGAATGGTATAAATGGGTGGGTTTGTTTTGACTCTGGGCCAAAAAGCCCATCCAAACAAAAGGAGGGTAATTTGGCCCCAGCTGGAGTGTCTTACAACTTTACAATGGTGTAAATAAATGTTCAATCTTATTATCTGTCTCCCGTAATTTGCTTCTCACGCAGGGATTAGAACACAAATTCTTACAAAAATCGTAAAGGTTCAAATTTGAGATAAATTATTGTTTCAAACCCATTAGACCTGAGACAATTGTAGTTTTGGGTTCAAATAACTTAAAGAACTTTGATATATTGAGTGTCTAGTATATTGAGTACCAAAAAAAATCTTAGCACCTCTACTTTATCTTTACAATTTATAGTTTTAAGTGGGGAAATTTTTCATTTTTGACAAAATCTGGTTCTTAATATATTCAAACAAAGCATGCAGATCAACATATGCAATGCTTCAATTAGATCATTTACACCTCTAATCAGATTAATATTAACCTTCCACCATCTATAGGACAGAATCCATAATGAGTCATCCAGCTCATACTGAGGTCAAACTCACTTGTGGTGTTTCCAGACATCTGGATGATGCACTTGCTCTCCTTCCCGATCTCCCTGGAGTTGAAGGGTCGGACCCTTACGGCCACCTTCACCGAAGCCCCCGCCATGTCGCAGGTGGTTGTGTGAGTGAACAGAAACGCTGGAGATCTGTGTGGCAGACACACACCTGGCTCCTGCGCAGGTAGATGACAGCAGAAACATCAAATAATCTGAAGCCCCTCTCTCGTTCTTATTTCATGAGATCTGTTTTTCAACTTTGCAAGTAACTACTGAGTCGACTTTGTCTGTCAGCAAAATATCTCATGAACTTCACTGTGGATTTTGTTGAAACTCTCAGAAAGAAATCACTGGCTTTACATGCATGCATACAAATGAATACACCTCCATCATTTCTCAACATACACTGATCCTATAGGGCGGCGGGTGATATGCACTCCGTCAAAGTATGTGTGTTCTTTATTTCCCTACAGTTTAAGAAAATTAAAAGTAGACGGTGGTGTTTTAATTGCAAGCTGAAAACAGAACAGGCACAAAGATGACACATTTATCAAACAGTCCCTTTGTGTTCAGGCAGAAACACGCGCCTCCTGAAAAGCTTCTGTTTAAAAGGCTGGGTCATTATTTGGCACGAGGACCGTCAGCATCCCTGTTATTCTACAATAAAATGGCTGCCCACTCGTCGGGCAGCATCCAGGCTTTGTAATGAAACTCACATCCTCCAAATCTGTCCTGTCACATTTCCTAACCCTTCTAACAGCCTTCTCTTTAATCTGTCACTATATCCTATATTTGATCCTTTTTGTTTGTTTATTTGTTTGTTTATTTATTTTCTCTGCCCAGAAAATAAAACCTGAGCAATCTGTCCGTATTCGCCTCAATATGCATCCATCCTCTCCTCTAACGACCTTGAATACAAATAGCCAACAAAACGGTGGTGGATTTCGTGGATTGTCTCATCTGATGGTGTTCAGAATGTTGTTTCATTAATAAATCCCGTCGCCTCCATCTTGCCTTGCCTGCCGCACCTCAAAATGCAGGCCGCGTAAACAGAGACGCCAAATCAGCCTCTACTGCGTCAGAAAGGAGCTCAGCGCACAGTTTCGCGGAAAAATGTTGCCTGGATTTGCGCGTTTTTCGTAAACGCACAAATTTAGTTTATTAAATCACTGCGGCGTGTGTGTGTTTAATGTGATCTATTGGGTCAGACCTCCTGACGCAGCTTCCAGCCACGGTGTGTCCAATTATTATTGATAAACAGGAACATCCTCAACAAAAACCTATTTTTTAAAAACAGAATAGAGACAGAGCGGTGCCGGGTCTTACCTCAGCAACTCAAACGCGACCAAACACACAGAATCAAGCTGCGATCCATTCAAGGAATCGAGAAAAAGATCCTCCTTGTGTCTCCTTGATGGTTCTCCGTCAGTCTGTCTATCTTTGGGCCACCTACAGCATCACTTCCCGCAGCGCATCCTTACATGGAGAATCCGCCGGGAAGCAGGCAGAGGAAGTCAGCCTCAGCTTCAGCAGCAGCTGAATGGGCTGAGAGCTGGACCCCGCTGTGCGTCACACAGCCCGGCTGGGGGCTGGGGGGGAGACAAGAGGGGGAGCCAGTGGATAAACAGGGGGGATGAGTCTGTCAGTCTGAAAGGGGTGAAAATGGCGGCGCAGCTGTGCCAGGGGATGCTGGGAGGGGTTGATGACGTCAGCAGCAGCAGCCATGGTAGGAGAGGAGAGAGAGTTTTTTTTTAATAAATATTGTTTTATAAAGACGATTCTTTAGTTTCGTTTAATTTCAGCTGGAATTTTTTTCATCTCACTGTGGTTCACTTAAAACTCAAATCTGGTTCCCAATTCATTGCGTGACTATTCTGTTATTTATTTGTTGTTGTTGTTGTTTAACCATTTTACTTTTTTTTCTGTGTTTGTTCTTTGCTGGTCACTGAGATTTTAACAACTTGACTTGGAGAAATACCCACAAGAACTCCAATGTAATTGTTTTCAACTTGAATAAATAAATTCTGCTCTATCAGATGTTTTGTGACATGTATGCCTCTGTTCTCGTTGTTCACCTTTTCCTGTATCAGTCTGCATCACTGTAAAGTTAGGTTACCTGAGTGGGGTTACTTTTTATTTTTGTAATTTTGTGAAACAATTGACATTATTTTAGTCACTTTATTTGTCACAACCTTTGTTTCTCATCATTGTAATGATTTAGTCATAAGTGAATCCCTTCATTTTTGTTTTCTTGTAATTTTGTTCAGTTTAAAGAGCCGAGAAACCCTGTTCCTGTTTGGTCCAGGGTGTTCTCAGCGGTTCTCTCAGTCATGAAGTTCATCAGTTTCTCAACTTTTGAAAAAAATGTTTTAAGTAAACACGATAAACTCTGATTTTAATATGTTCAAAGTTAAGTTTGTACAAAATTCACAAACCTGCCATATTTACACAATATTTTATGGTTGCAGCCCCTTGCACTGCTGGGCACCAGTGACCCCATGACCCTGAAAGGAAGAAGCGGATTAAGATAATAGATGGATGGATGAATTATGGTGGCAGCACGCTGTTATTCTATTAACTATCTTATCATATTTTAGAACTTTACAGTGGATATTTCCGTGTGTTTGGTTTAGTTGTTATCTGAGCAAAGACACATAGTTCTATTAATAGGTTTAAGAGGCCTGAACTGTTTGTAGGTCAGAGCTAAATAGTTTTAAAAAAACACTACAAATATATTCTTAAAAAATGATCCTGGTATTGATTTGGGTTGGGATGGCTTAACGTTATTTTTTTTACTTTACTGAAATCATGGAAAGTCCCACTTGTTTTAATACCAAATGACTGTTAAACATACGAGGAACAAAACGTAAAGTAAGGAGTTCGCTTTTGTGTGGACTTGATTGATTTTTCTATGACCAAATATTAAAATCTCTCTTTAACAGACATATTGTTTATTTCTGTGCTCGTCTGTTTGGAATGTGTGTTGTCTCCATATCAGCAACCAGTGAGAACACCAAATCTCATGTATTTACTTTCTGTGTAATTATTGACTCAGTCACACTTGGAGAGTGACTTTTGATCAGAACATGTATAACTGGACAAAAATACTGTATATAAATGTTTGACCTGAGCGATTTAAAGTTTCATGCTGATGTTGGCATTGTTCAGTTTGTTTAAAACCCTAACAGCATGGCTTTAGAGATGAGTAATCAATTCAAACATCGACAAATACAGGTAAGTTATTTTCTGATTAGTTTTCAGAGTGAAGATATTTTTAACATTTCCATGAAAATTTGGAAGAACGAAACAATAAGGGCTTGATTTAATAAATAAAGGTGCAGAACAGCATTAGAGTGCTTTTGGTTGTGTTTGTGTGTCTTTATATGGGCTGTCTGTGTTTCCTCCACAGAGAGAGCAGATTGGCTGTCCCAGAGGAGCCTCCTCTATACACCCCAAAGGCTGCTGTGACAGAAGGGACAGGCAAAATCAACAACTCATCTAAAACAAACCAACGTCAACTACTTTAAAACTGCCAAGTACTTTACTTCACGCAGTTCAAGAACTAAAAAGATCTAAACCAGAAATGTGTCACCAAATTAAGTCAGGCATGTTGCTCATGGCCAGATGGATTTGACTTAAAAAGAAAAAGGCACACACTGTAGGATAGGAGATTTAATTCAGGCTACCCAACATTACAAAAATAAAACATGTTCTTGAGGATAGATTTGTTTTTGATGATGATTGTTTTTAGTTTGACATAAATTGAGGAACAGGTTACTCTTAGACATAAGAAAATGTAAACCTGTTCCAAAAAGTAGTTCAGTTTCCAGGAGTTACGTATACTTTACCATGTCATTTGTATAGAGCACGTTGTTCTATTACTACAAGAGTTTAATCTTCTATGATGCACCTTGTTGCGCAAAGTGACGCACTCTAGCCTTGCCCACCAGGTCAAGGACCTGTTTGTTTTAAATTGTCCCCCAAACCCACTTTCAGGCTCAGTCTCTCCGTCGGTCAGAGGTGACATCACGGTCCCGGCAGACCTCCCAGGATCCAGGACACCAGCCGTCATGCAGAAGGCTTTGTTCAGCCGGAGCGCGTCGCTCGCTCAGCAGGCTGCAGCTGCTCTCGACAGCCCGCTGGCAGCGAGGAGCGCCCCGCTGCTGGAACGCCTGGACCGCTCCATGTCCTCAGTCACCATCCCGCCGCCCGCGTGCATGCTCCGACCGCTAGAGGTGCCCTACCGGTACCTGTTCGGACCGGGACCATCAAATGTTCCTCCACGTGTTCTAGCCGCAGGATCTAGGCCGATCATTGGCCACATGCATTCAGAAATGTATCAGGTAAAATCCTCTGAATGTCAGTTGAACTAACAAACTCAACTTCCATTGCTTATAAAGTGTCTTGAATTAAATTATTGTGAAAATGACACTTTCAAAGCAGAAATGTTTTGTGCGTAATTACGCACAAGCCCGTGTTGCCCAGTGATGCAATTTCATTTCCATACATCAATACATCTAACTGGAAGCTCATTGCTTGTTTTTACTGCGTGTCATAGATCATGAATGACATCAAAAAGGGGATCCGGTACGCGTTTCAGACAGAAAACAACATGACCATCTCTATGAGCGGCTCCGGACACGCAGCCATGGAGTGCGCTGTCTTCAACACGGTGGAACCGGGAGAAAGCGTCCTCATCTCTATCAACGGCATCTGGGGAGAGCGTGTGGCTGAAATTGCAGAGAGGATGGGTAGGTTTTTACGCACGGATTTTACGCACACACGTCGTGGCTTAAAGGAGACTAAAAACACTGACGGTTCATGACTGTATTACCATCATATCTGATTAATTTGTATATTTAAAGCTAAATCTAACTTTTTTGTGTAGGTGCCAATGTTCATAGATTGGTGAAAGCACCCGGGGGATATTTTACCAACAAAGAAATTGAACAGGTTGGCACCATCATGTCTGTAAAACCAGCTCTAAACCTTTAATTGAAACATCAAAGTGAGACTCAGTCGCACCATTGGTAAAAAGAACAAATGGGTTTCTTTTCTAGGCCATAGCAAAACACAAGCCGGTCTTGTTTTTCCTCGCACACGGAGAGTCCTCTGCTGGTCTCTGTCACCCTGTGGATGGAATTGGAGACATTTGCAGAAAGTAAGTCTCCTGCCTCAAACAAAACTCTATCATGTCTCATTACACAACTGCTCGTTGTCTCATCTTCTGCAGACACAACTGCCTCTTTCTGGTGGACACAGTTGCCTCACTTGGAGCAGCACCAATTTTTATGGACAAACAAAGTAGGAAAATCACACACACACAAAAAACCTGACTTTCTCTGTTATTTATAGTGCAGGCATGTAACTGCACTTTACGTGTGTGTTTGAAGAGATTGACATCTTGTACACCGGTTCTCAGAAGGCTCTGAATGCACCTCCGGGCACAGCACCCATCTCTTTTAATGACAGGGCATGGTAAGGAAGGTCTCTGCACAAAATATCTACTATTACATTCTAAACTCTGAGAAAAATTTAAAGTTCTTAAAGCCACAGGTTTTTCTATCCCTCCCACACAGCCACAAGATGTTCAACAGAAAAACAAAACCAGTATCATATCTCTTTGATATGAGCCACTTGTCCAACTATTGGGGCTGTGATGGAAAATCAGCCAGAGTGTGAGTATATGATATGATATGATATGATATGATATGATATGATATGATATGATATGATATGATACGACACAATTCAATACGGTACAATACAATACAATAAAGCTATGTGTTTTAGATATCACCACACTGGTCCTGTTTCTGGATTCTTTGCACTGAGAGAAAGTCTGGCAATTCTCGCTGAGAAGGTAAGGAGATATCTTTTTTAAATTTCAAAATACATTTATATTTAGCTTGCATTTTCCTTCAGAAGTTTTCGTGAAGTCCATTGGTTACAGTTTCTTTACAACGCCAGGCACAACTCTGAGTCACATGAAGAGAGAAACAAGGTTAAAGAGGTCAAGACCAGCAGCAACAACTTTATTTGGCCGACGTCTAACGTGATAAATTGTTCTTTATGTACGACAAGTTCTGCTGAAATCTTGATCTCTTTAAAGGCTTTATTGCAGCTGAAGCATTTTGTTTAGTTTGTTTTTGTTTTTCCTAGGATGCTGAGACAAACATGTTATACATTGGTCCTAAAACATGATTATGACTATGTGGAATTGTTTGTTCTCAGAATCCCTACTTTGCTTTTTGCAGAGACTTATCATCCAGTAGATTAATCATTGCCTCTTTCTAGGGGCTGGAGGAGTCCTGGAAGAAACACAAAGAGGTGGCAGCCTACCTGTACAGAGGACTAGAAGATCTGGGCATCAAGCTCTTTGTCCCTGAAAAGGTAATAAACAAATAAAACAAAACAATTTTAAAAATGTGTAAAAACATAAATTTTTGAAGGAAGCATTGATAAAAAGACATACAGTTCAACTGATGTTATGAAAAACATCACGTATTAGAATTTTTTTGTGAAAGACGTGCTGGAGCTGAGCTGTGTGTCGCAACTCTTCTGTCTAGTGATTTGTTGTTACCACAGACAGTAACTTTGAAACGTGTCTCCATCAGGACTTAAGGCTTCCCTCCGTCACCACAATATCCATTCCTGAAGGCTATGACTGGAGGGAGATGCTAACCTACATCATGAAACACCACCAGATGGAGATGACAGGAGGACTGGGTCCTTCCATCGGCATGGTTAGTTAATCCTGAAAGTTCAACTCAGTACTGATGCCTGAAACATGATGCCGTCTCCAGACCCTCACATCATTTAAAACAGGATCAACATCCTGACTCTGGTAGCCACAGTAGGCACTTTTCCACCAACCCGGTTCCACCCCACACCACACCACACCACACCAGTTTTCAGTCTTTCCACTGCGGTTCCGACCCTCCTCTCGGCACCGGTTCTAGTA
>JAVKLF010000064.1:9133451-9171428 GCA_034783495.1 Millerichthys robustus | reverse complement strand
GAAAACCACCAGGGCCGGTGTGGAGCCGTGTAGTGTGGTGTGGTGTGGAGCCGTGCTTGTCGGTGGAAAAGCGCCTAGTGTGCTTGTGATATATCCTGCCATATTAGTGCAGACACTAATGCATTCAATTTTCCCATTCTTCTTTTATTTAGGTGATAAGGATTGGATTGATGGGATACAACTGCGAGAAGACCAATGCAGATCTGGCTCTGCATGCCCTGGCTGATGCTCTCAAAAACTGCAAAAAGAGCAAAGTCTAAGTGATCATTTCGTCAGATCACTGACTTAAACACCTTATGTATTACAAGGAAGAATATATGTTTCAAAATTAGCTCTTCCAATTGGAAAATAGTGGGACGGTGCATGCAATCAAGGGGATCCCTTTGTTGTTTTTAGGAAGCCTTTCTTGTTCTTGAAACCTGCAAATGTTGTTATATTAAGACATGAGTAATAAAAATGCTTAATTAATGAAGCAACACTCATATGTCAGTGCTTGGAAAACAATTTTTTTAATTATTTTTTTTCTGTTCTAACTACATTTATTTTATTTGAACTTGCACATGTAAAGTTGTTTAGACACAGTTGACTACATTTCCCAGAACCCCGTGCGGTGTTTGGGGCGGTACTAAAGTCAAACCGACTCTGCTGCTCAAGTGTTTGTGTATGTTGACTTTCATTTTGTAGTTCTGCTCATTGTTCTACTTCTTACTCTTCGTCCTTAAGCTGAAATATTAATGGCTTGTCCTGCTGACTATGGTAGGTGAAGTTTTAAATTAGAACGAAATTATGCGACTTTAAGTAGCCTAATATGTTTTTCATTAGCCTACTGTAGCCTATATTTGTTTACCTGTCCTGTAACTCTTACGCTTTCTGTAACATATATCTGCTTGTGCACATCAAAAGAAAATAGCTAATTTATTGTCGAATAAATCTGCCTTTAATCAATACATTTAAGTTTTATTTAAGTTTTTTAGAATTTCTTTTGGTCTCGTTGCATAAAATAGTTTAATGTCTTCTTCTTTGAGCCTATACAGCAGCTCTCATCCTACAAATAGCGCTATACTGCCATCTGCCGTAAGCAGCTCAAAATGCACCTGCATGTTCAGTATGTTGTTCGGTTTTAACTCTTAATCATCAAAATGTGAAGGCGGATGATAATGTTTTTTTATCCCGGATCTGTGAGTGTTTGTTTGCTGGTTAGCAATGTCATGAACTGCTGGATGAATCTAGCTGGAAACAGAAAGTAATCATTGGTTGTTCACCTACAAAGGATTACCTTTTAGCCCAAATCCAGATGGCTGACAGCCAAGTGACACACACAAACATAAAGTGAAAAAATAAAATGGCCATAACTACATTTTTTATTTATATACAAAATCTAGTGTGTAAGTAACTGAGACTGAACACCAACATATATTTTGAGCCTTAACAGAAATTCTTGTTTAAAATTTGACTACTTGCAGTCAGCTGTCTGATTTTTAGAAAGATCCTATAGCCTACTCTGAGTGTGACCTCTCGTGTTGCAACATGAGACTGTCATAACATCACTTTCATCTCTTCTTATCAGAAGAAGTCATCTCAGCCATAAAAAGAGCTGGACAATAAACAAAAATAAGTATTATTTGTATGTAGTAGTAATGTGAATTCTAATAACAAAATAACATTTTCACACTTGCAACATGTCCAGGATGTACCCCGCACCTCGCACTGTGATTGATGGATATGGGCACCAGTGACCCTTGTGACTCAGTGGGTAACAGATAATGGATGGATGGAACACATTTTCACAGTTTCTGGTTGTTGACTAAAGTTATCATTTTTAGTTGTGCTGGGGCCCACATGATTATTATGATTATTATGAGTATTATGTCAGCATCTTATTCAACTGTCTGTGAATGCGTCATCATTGTGCAGCATTACTGCCCTCTTCTGGACGTGATCGAGATGTACTCTCATCAAATTGTCATTTTCTGTCAATTATTCCAAGTGCACTCTTATCTTATTTATATCATATCAAAAAAACATTATATCACTGTTGCACACACACGACTCTCAGTTTTAATTACAAAGGCAACTAATTGGATGTTTCTGTGTGTAAAGTTTCTCAGTGGTTTTTATTTTTCTTCACTCCAATATTAGTTTTGGCAGTTCTGGAAACTTTTCTAATATTAGTCGAAGTCTAAAAGTAAATGACTTCCAATGTAATTATTTCATTAACCAATGTTACCTGGAATGTAAATGACATAGCAGAGCTATAATGAAATGTTTGCCTGTTTTTTTGTTTGAAAACTGAAGCCTAATATGTGTTTCTTTATTTAGCACCAGTGGAGCTGAACCCAGTCCTCCTCCCTCTGAACTGGCTGCTGGGGAGCTGGGAGTGCGATGAACCAGGAGAGGGCACCTTCCCCACCATCAAACCTTTCCGTTACACAGAGAACCTGCAGTTCAGCCATGTGGGCCAACCGGTCATCAATTATACGTAGGTTCACCCAGCAGAAATTCAAGGACAAGAGATAACTAACCTGACTAAAAGTTTTAGAGGTAAATATGAACAGAAATCAAAAATACTAAATCTTTGTTATTGACAGGTTCAATGCTTTTCATGCGGAGACTAACAAGCCGATGCACAGAGAATGTGGTTTCATTCGAATCCAGCCAGGGACCAACAAAGTGGCCTTCATCAATGCACAGAACACAGGTAGAACCCAAACCAGTAAATATGAACTGGATCCTGTTATCAGGATGATCTACGGCCCAGTTTCTGGAAGGTTCTGCTGACTTTATCGAAGCATGGTTAAAATCTTCAAATGATTCTGCTCAAACAAATGAATCCTATTTTAGCTTTTACTGGTGTTTAAACCTGAAAGCTTGAATAGGAAATGAGACATGTCATATTTCTTGGGGTCTCATGCAGGTCTGGTGGATATCGAAGAGGGAGAGCTCACAGGACAGCAGCTGAAACTGCAGTCCCAAAGTGTGGCCCGAATATCTTTTGCAAAGGAGCCCCGTGTGCAGCAGGTAAGAGTCGTCCTCTGATTGGCCATTGTTCACAAACCGTAATCAGCTGATCTGCTGAGCCGAAATCATTAAATGCTGCTGCGCTGTTTTCAGATTTCTCGGGTCTTTCGGCTCCAACCAGATGGGAAGCTGGAGCAGACGGTTACCATGGCGACAGACAACCAGCCGCCATCTCAGCATTTGCACATCACTTACCGTCGCTCGCTTTGACCACGTGATCCGAGCAGTCAGGCGTCTCTGTCCTACAGCTGGAGTCAGCAGAACATTGTGCGGTTGTGGAGTTTGTTGTATTGAATGAGTCTTGTTGTTCTATGTGTTGAGATGCACAAATTCTGGTTTGGAAACATGTTGGATGCATTTGAATAAATCATTTTGTTGAAAAACACCTCTTAGTTTGCTATATTGGATGATTAAAAACTACCGGAGGTTATCTGTTTATTCATGATGCACTAATATAAATAACCACATTGTTTTTGTCTATTAAGCTGAAGATTAGAGTCAGTATTCCCCCAAAAGATACTAGATACTGCAATAAAAGGGTTTACATTTAGGTGACTGAGAAGCTTGCATCTAAATGACAGATAAGTCAGTAAGTAAAAGAAATTGTTCCAGGTTAATCTACATACATACATAGATGCACAGGCATGTAATCTAAAGACTAACAAGGCCTCTCAGGCAGGTCTGTAAAGCTTGGAACTCCACACTACAGACATTTTGAATTGAGAAAGCTTCCTGGATGAGAAGCGAAACATCTTCAGCTCCAGAGCAGAAGTTCAGTTGTTTTGTTTTTTAACCTTTTTTTGGATTGATTGGTTGATTGAAAGGATTGATTGACAAAAAGAAACATATGTCACTGAGTTAATTATGTGCAGGAACTTTAGCTTTCCATACAGTACATACAAAAACATTTATGAGGTATTATAAACTGAAATGTATTTACAGCGGGAATAGAAGTTCTAACCATTATCTTCAATTTCTTCCCTACAAAAATGGATACAATTTCTAAATTTCTGGTTTAATTAAAAGCAGCTCAGTATGAGTGAACCCACAAAGTGGGAGACAAATGTGCTTTGAATCACTTAGTTCAAAATGAAATGCTAATAAAAGCTGCTGAAACAACAGAATAAACACTCATGCACATTAATGAGTATTTGGTTTATTTTATTAAGTTATAAAAAAAAAGCAAACAATCTCATGTGCAAATTAACACGGTGAAGGAGACACCGATTCCACACAATCATCCTGAACAGCATCATATGCCGTCAGGTAATTATACTGCAGTGCTTTCAAAGCTTAGTCAGAACCATTGTGTAAAAAAATAAATAAAATCATACATAAATAGGTTACAAATTAAAAACAAACCAAAAATAGCAGAAATGTTTACATTCAGACAGTCCTCTGAAAACTAAAAAAAGTGCTCAATGCGGAAAAAAATCCCTCAACTCAAAATAATCTTTTGGCATGTAAAACTTACAGGGTGATTGTAGATCAGCGATGGAGAAGGAAACGCAGTGTGGGCGTTCGTTAAGTACAACAGCTTAAACCCATCAAGCGTAAACAGTTAATACCATCCAACGAGTGGAAACTCAGAGCCGATTGAAACTCTTCTGTTCTGACCCAGAAACGGCGGGCGGCACCGCCTGAGCCACAAACCTCGTCTTTGTCACGCCGCGAGAAAAACACGTTTCGTTTAAGACAGGCTGTTAATATGAGCAGCATGAAAAGCTTCACTGCGCCAGCATTAACAGAGAGAGAAACGGGAGTAGAAGATATACAACAAACGCCATTTATGGTGCTGAATTTCATCCTGAAATCTCCAGCCAAGACACAAGGCGACTACTCTTTGGCTGAAGGGTAATCCCTCGCAGTGAAACGGCACAAACACGCTGCGGATGAGCCACTCGCCAATGGTCATCCAGCAACAAACGGACAATCTGTCCTCGAAGCCAAGTCGAAGGTTTCAGCTCCGTTATACCAAAGGATCTCGGCTCGGTCTGCTCACTGCTCCTTCATGATGTGAACGTACAGCGTGGTGAGGAAATACTTGAGGGAGTCGACGACAGATGACAACCAGTGGCGTTGTGGGAAGAGATCCATCCTCACGACACACTTTGTGATCTCCATCTGACAGGAAGGAAACAGAAATACGAGACTTTTTTTAACCACCTGAGGGGGGGGTGGACCACATAAAAGTTATTTTTCTACATTTCTACTAAAAGAGGCTTTTAAATCAAGCAAATTATGTAGGTTAAATTTATTAAAAGCTGCAGAGTTCCTAATTGCATGTCTGTTTTTATTTTACAAGATAAACAGAAAGTACGTGTGCGCGGACGCACCCATCCACCCCGCCTCTTCAGCCAGGGAACGAGAAACCTGCGGACAAACTGTCCCAGACTGTCCACCAAGATGTGAACCGTTGTTGGATGGCCGTGTCGGACGCAGTCCACCGCCAGAGCTCCTGCTACGGCGTACATGGAGACCACCTTACCCCAGGTTATACCTACAGCAAGAGAAAAGACAGAGGGGCAGGTGTTATTATGTGGATGATAGATATAAACATGTCTCTGGACTCGTCTCAGACCTGAGCGAAGCTTCAGCTGATATTGATTTCTGTCTTACGGTCACAGGGCCGTTTATGTGACGGACAAAAAGCCCAAAATAAACTGTTCTTTTTCCCAGGCAGAAAATGTTTTTGTGACATGAATCGATAAACTGCCATTTTTCTTCTGACTTCAGCCCTCCTATCCGAGGCGATAACGCCCACCTCTTCCATGAGGCAGATGTGTCACAGTAAGTGGAATAAACACTGAACAGCAGGTTCAATTCAGCAGAGCAGATCTTTTATAACTCCAGCATCAAGCTAGAGAGATTCTGCCTCATCTCTCTTCTAATCAGTTTGATATGTTTATTCTTTTTTTTTGTCCTTTCACATTTTCCTAAACTCTTCGTACGATGAGTTTCAGAGATACAGAGCAGGAACTTAAAAACCTCATTAGGTCCGGCTTGCCTCGTCATGAATGTCCCTCAGCGCTGAGCCGCGGCGTCTGACGATGGCTATAAGGAGATCGAGCTGCGGGGGAGCTTAAATGAGATAACTGTCCGTGGAAGCTGTCCGAGCACATCGTGTCTCCCTCCCCACTGAGAAGTAGGGCCCAAAATAGACACGAGGATATCCGGGATAATGAGGGAGGCGGGACAGGAGAGACGGAGGAGAGAAGAGCCATGTTGAGTTTAAAAACAAAACAGAACATTCCTGTTGTTTCTTCAGAATAAACAAAACCCAGAAAAGCTGAAAGAGTGGCTTCAGATCAAGTAAAAGTCTGCTTTTTATCTTTTTTTTTTGTTCTCACAATTTCTCCTCATCCAACCCACCCTTAAAAGCAGAGCAGCTTGAGTTCAACAGTTTGTTGTTCTTTAGGAGGAATCCCACGCTGCTTCCACAAATTACAGCCTCCTGACGTCAAAACCAGAAAGGCATTTGGCCCGAACACAAGCACAAAAAATTATATTAGGAAAGTCTGTTTTTGGTATTTCCAGGCAACACGCCAAATTCTACACAGCAGCCAGACTCTAATCTGCCTCCAAAGCTCACACAGATGACTTCAAATCATCTTTTCTTACTTATTTGGACTTTCAAAAATGTGAGAGATGCTTTTAATAGAGAACATCTGTTGTAACAAAAAAATAGTTTAATAAAGTAACATAATGAACATGTGAGGATCGCGTGTTTGAAATGAGTGCATTAGAAACAGAGACTTACATAAGATCAAATGAGCTGTAACTAAATCAGGTCGTATCTAAACAAGCATCAGTTGGAAAACCGGAGCCTTGGAGTTCTGTTTCGCTCATTTTCTTCATCTCTGATGGCAAAAAGTCGGAAAGAAAATTGTCAGGCGATAATGTTTTTGCTCGTGGCGGCGCTTGTCTGTCTGTTAGCAAAATCGCTCATGACCCACTGGACGGATTTGAATGAAACCTTCAGGAAATAGTCGCTAGATGTGCATCTATTGGTAGTTACCTTTTTGGAGACAACCCCAATCAAAGTGTCTGCTCCAGCCAACTTGTAGTAAACACAAAAATCGACTATAATTCAGACTATTTCACAGAAGAAGATCTCTGTTTAAAACTTTGGCCCAAACTGTTGAAGTCAACCCTGTTTGTCTGTTTACAAAACATCACATTAGGTTTGTTTTCATCTTTAGAAATTAAACTTATATGAATCTTTCTGCCTTCAGATATGCATTTGTTCAAGGGGCTACAACCTGATGTTGTGTTGGAGAGTTTCTAAACTTAGACGGTAGAATTATTATGTGTTTAAAATGAAGTCTCCTTTCTCCTACATTTGACTCACTCCTCTGAAAGCCCCATTCAGTCAAACAGAACTGATTAAAACGAGAAAAAATAAATAAATAAAACTTGCAGAGTCACACATGGTAAAACAAACTGCCTCAATCTGTGATCACAAGTGCACGTCACTTCCTGTGCTGGCAGACTTCCCTCGCCTTGCAACATATTCATCATCATCATCATCATCATCATCACCAGCAACAGCTCTGTACCTGCTGAGAAGATCTCTGTTGCCACGCCAAGAAAAGCATCAGAAACCATGCTCTCCATGGCGACAGAGATGTTGAGCTGCCGCGCCACATTCCTGTACAGACCGGGCTGTATACACTCCAACTTGTCGCCTTGGAAACAGGAGGCAGCGGAGATGAGGAGAGGAAAAACAAACAGTGAGGAAGAGCAGCCTTAATATCTGAGACAAAACACACATGAACGTGCAGCAGTTTATACCAGTATGTCTGTTTCAATAATTACAAAATATGGTTAAAATCAAATCTTTGTTTACAGAAAACCTATGCGGTTTGTTTGTTTTGTGCCATCTTTGTTGCAAATGTGCACATTTTTAACATTTTGTCTAAATTAGACGACAAGATTGTCCGTTCTTTACATAAAGAACACGTAAAGACAAGCCATATCTAGGGTCAAAAGCTAACCGGGACTGTCTTACCAAGACAAATGAGCACCAGAGACACGTCAGCAAGCGCTGCATTGGTGGACGGAGAGAAGTTGACTTGGGTTTTGGACCATCCCAGCCCGTTCTGGTTGAGCCTGCTCAGGATGTAGTCTCTGCACAGAGCTTTGGACTGAGACACCAGCTCTCTCTCCGTCAGCGATCGGTCAAACACCTCCAGGACCTCTGAGGCGAACGCAGAGGATCTCCGAAGAACATCCATGCCCTCCTGGAGGAGATAGAGGGGTAACCAAACCTGTCCTCCTTTTTTCCCCTGTTATTCTCCAATTCAGTGAGGAGGGTAAAGTAGATGCTGTGGAGACCACAAACAGGAAAGACAAAATCCATCAACAATTCTGCTTTAAAAAACCTCTTCTCTTTTAGCCTACATTTACATGAACTGTGGGTGTGTACAGAGTCTAAAACGGACCAGGAACTTACATAAGGAGAATAAGATGGAGGTGTTAATGCTGTGAGTCACACACAAGATATTGCATTGCCACACTTCTTGGATTGTGCAACACCAAGCACTGAAAGCATATGATGGTAATATTTGTTGGTGGGGCAGGGACACCAAGCTGCAGCAGGTTTTAAGACAAATGTTGAAACAAAAACAGATTTTTAAGGAGGAAAAAGTCAAACTTACCATCAGCTGCACAAATTGGACCTGATTTAAAAAGAAACCATGTCACAGCAGCTCTTTGCTGCGTCCAAAACCTCCTCTTCTATCCAGCTTCAAACTCTTTCAGAGGTTTTAAAAGCCTCCACCACCAGGAGAAGTCCAGCGTGCTTTCTGCTTGTCTCTGTTCGTCAGTTTCTAAGAAAGAAAAAAAAACAAAAACAGAAGCATCAACGCGACTGTTACAGAACGCCTACCTGTTGTTCATCTTCCCTCATTGGTTCCCACTGGGTGCGTTTGTTTAGTAGACGGGAGAAGCCCGGGGTGGGAAGTTTGATACTCCGCCTTCCCCCCTTCATCCCCTTTCTGCAAGGAGATGGAGACAAACCGAACTCAGTCCTACTTTTCATTCACAAGTCTGGGTGGATCAAAGCTGAAAGGATTTAAGGTTTTGCAGGGCTGTGTCACAGAGAACCGGTTTAAAAGTCATGACTAAAAGCTGCGGGATGGACAGAGGTGTGTTTGAACTTGATAGGGTGTGTGTTTGTGTGTGTGTTTATGTTAATGATACATATTTAAATGAACACAAACTAGATGGTCTATATTGGTAGTTTTTAGTAATTTAGTTTAATTATACATCATGTGTGATTCTATTCTCCCATCACTTTGCTGCTGTTACACTGACATTTCCCATTTCTCCTACTGTTCCACTGTGTTTTATTAATTTACATGTGTTTCATAACTTGGAAAAAAAGTAAACTCCCTTTAACTGCTTAAATGTTCCCATTTTAGCACTAAAAATGTTTGCCGTTAATCCCCCCCCCCACACACACACACACACACACTGATTTCTCTTTAGTCAAATCAGAATGATCAGTATGAAAACTACTTTCGCTTATTTTTTATTTTTTTGTTTACTTGTCTTACTCCATATTGACCGCTGGGTGTCGCTGTTTATTTTTATGATCTAGCAGCTACTCCTCTGGAAGTAGTGGGAAATAGAATTAAAATAAATCAATTTACATGTGTTTCATAACTTGGAAAAAGTAAACTCCCTTTAATTTAAATTAAAAACTTTTTTCCAATTTCAATGTAATTATGCCTTAAAAGTACCTTCAACTTTTTTTTCTGCAAATGTGTTACTCGGTTGATATAATTCCTTCAAATTACTGATGTTACTGATTTAATAAAAAAATATAGGCTGTATGGATGTTGATGGCAGTTTGATTAAACCTGAACACACAAATGCTGCTAAACTATGTTTCACTGCTTTATAAAAATTGACAATAAAAATCTGTGTTATTTTGTTCTGGGAATTTTTTTTTATAATGCTGCAGCAGCTATAAATACAATGTGAGTTGAAAAGATGATAATCAAGGCAGTGGGACAAATTTACAGCCAACTTTATACAAATATTGTGCAAAACAAATCAAACAGTGCAAACAATAACTTCAAACTCTGGTAAAAATGATAAAAGCTGTACAAAAAGACTTAAAATGTACATTTATGTGTGTTTTTTACAATAAAAAGACAATGTGCAACATTTTTGAAGTTGATGTGGGCAATTACTGTCCCATGTGACTGAAAAATTAAGTGTTTGTTTCTACGAAGCCAGACCTTCTTGCAACCCTTTAAAGTATTCTCGGGTGATATTTCTTCAGGCTTCCTGAGGGTCTGTAAAGGTGTTCCTTTGAACACAGACGGCTTTTTTATCTTCAGTCCACTTTGTGACATTGATGAGTTTTCTTACCATCAATTTGTTACTTAAGGGATGAAGCAGCAATGTGGCGACACACGGAAAAATTTCTTATCTTTTTAACAGCTTGTTACAAAACTTGTTGTCATTCCTTTAATATTGCCCCAAAGACAAAAGAACCAAAACCAAATAAACATAAACAAAACAACACCGTTTGTTTTGCATAATTCGGCAGATTGTGACCTGCAGCAGTTTTAGTTTAGCAGTTTAGTTTTTTTTAATCCAAATTTTGTATTTTTATATGTCCCATTGTGTCAAACCTGTTTGACGATAACTGAGACAATCCAGTCTTGTTGGAGATTAAATTAATTTACAATAATTAATTAATAAATAAAACATTTGTCTGTTTCAGAGCTCCAGGAGCAGGTCGGTCATTCAGTCTTATTCTTTGCACATAAATTCAAACCAGAACCTTTCATACAAACCTTCTACTTTAATATAATGTTCTGTTAGCATTATTCTGGAATAAGACAGATACATAAATAAAATCACTGCTGGAAAACTGAGCTGACACTGAAATTATCTCTGTAATCTGCTCTAATATAATCAGTGATGTCCCTGAATTAAAGAAAAAAGTGATGAAACTCACCACAGCTGCAGTTAGTCATTAACATGCTCCAGTTACTTTTTGTCTTTTCAGGAGATAACATGTCACACAGGAAGTTTCAGAGTGATTCTCTTCAAACTGAAGCACTGGATGATAACTAAAAAAGCCTTGCCCATTTTGGCTCCTACAAGCTACTGCTGACGCTCACCCGTGCAAAATGGAAAATTCGCAAAATGTCTAAAATATTTCACAAATTTCCAGAATTTCTCAAGATTTTCATAAAGTATTCCAAAGTGTCTTAAGTTTCAGAGTCTAAAAAGTAATAGACAACAATTTACAAGAACTCTACATCTGTTCAGACACAATATGATGGATTCTGACACTTTGAGGTTAAAATCAAATAATTGGCTGTTGGAGCTCTGGGCCTGTCCTCTTTGGTTCATGTCAGCTTTAGGTTTTTCAATTTACTTTTCTAACATTATTCTAGTGTTTTACTGATGGTTTGTTTGCCAAAGATTATTTATGCTGTTGTATTTTTAGTTGTGTTTTTGTATTTTACACTTTAGGGCCTTTGTTCTGTTTTCCACACAAGATCTTATCTGAGGAATCCACCTAAAAATGTATTTTCTACATTTTGCTTTAACACTTATTTAACCAGGAGATGAGATTGCAGGAGATTAGACATAACCCATGAGAAGTGCAGATGACTGAGTTTGGTTTTAAATATCTCTGCTGACATGGGCGTGGTTTCAAATAGTAAACACTTTGTACAAGGATTTGTTTTTTATCTGTTGATCCTGTCAGTTTGATGATAAAACACTTATAAAAAAACATAAATTACACAAACCTAAACAAATGAAACAAGAACATATAAGTGGCATAAAAATACAAAAACCTTAAAAGAAACAACAGATTTAAGCAGACGCACAGACAGTTTTTGCTTCAGAGTCTTGAAGGTGCAGTGAGTCTCTTAAAATATTTGGTATACTTTTTGTAATTTTTGTAAAATTAATAGTCAACACAGGTTATCCACATACTGTATATATAGCCTACATGTCATTTTTACCTCTAGTGAATAATTGCAGAACTGATGGCCAAAAAATTTAAAGGCTTTGATGTGAAGCCATCATAAATGTCTCTTTTCCAGAAGCGTAACATTTAACACAAGATTGAACATGTTAAAAAACAGAAAGAAAAGTAAGAAATCTCCGCTTTAAGTTTGGATTAGGAACACATCTGTTGAATAAAACTAAGCAAATCGACTGTCACATACTACAACCTTCCTTACTTGACCCAATCCACATGTTGAAAGCGCAACAAATATAAAAATGTGTGTCAGAGAAAAGAATAAAACCTCTTCAGACAGTTTTTAAAACACTGTATTGATTAAAGTTATGGTTGATTTTTTAAAAGTGTCGTATTAGTTTCTGAATAAGTACAAACAGGCTAAAAATGTGTTTGGTATCTTATTTGTGTTGACTCTTTGTTGCACGTTCTGTAACAACTGAAAACAAGTTAGTTTGGAATTTTTTTTTTTTTTTTGTCGCACAGTTACCTAATAATCCTGCATACCAATTTGTTGCTTTAAAACTGTGCATACTCGGAAAACAAACCGAATTCTTCTTCAATAAAAGTTCAAAGATGAGGATCAATAACACTGTAAGTTGTCTGACGATGCGGCGTTTTGTCACAAATCTGAATGTGGTCTTCATTATACGTGTGGACGTGTGGACAGGTGTGGCACAGGAGTACGGCCGCTGCACTGCACAGGAGCGCTGTCGCGTGGGTAGGGTGTGAATCCTTTTTTTCAATGGAATATTCCACTTAAAAACAACAACAAAAAATCCCAAACATCTGCTTTTGTTTTGACCATGTTGAGTATCAGCCAGATTGATGAGCCAAAAACAATGGAAGTATACCTAAGTTTGGAAAATTTAGAATTTACATAATATCATCTGTCTGCAAATGCTTATTTTCAAGATGTCACTTCAAATGTTTAAGGAAAATGAAAAAAATACTCATATTTTCAGTAAGATAAAGGCACACATGCTAAGACCCTGCAGTGCTCTGCCTTACAGTATGTCGAATTATGCACCATCAACAGAACAGTCCATTCCCAAAACATCAGGGTCAGAGGAGTTTATTTAGGCACCTTGGTGTGAGTGTCATGTTAGGCTGTGGGTGTTTCATAAACTGACAGGCTAAGAAAGACTCCTTCTCAGGCACGTTTTGACTTCTTTTCTATGCCTTTATTTTAATAAATATTGACCAAGATCATGGAAAGTTGAGGAATGGATGGATGCCAAAAGACATGTTCAAATAAAAAAATATTGAAAAATATTGATACCAGATCTCATTAGTTCTGTGTTTGTTTATGTTCCAAAAACATTTTGATATGATTGTGCTTTCTTAATCTGGTGTATAAAGCTGCACACTTATTGTTTATCTATGTGTAAAAATTTAGGGCAGATTTGTAGTAGGTCATGGTTGTAGATTAATAGTTTTTATCTATTTGAGATAAGATAACATACATCATCAACACAAATGCCAGCTCATCCAATTTCACCCACCAGCTGAAATGCATTCCCAAGGCTATGGCTAAGTGGGAACAACTGATATGTCTCGAGGACTTCTGTCCATTCTCTGTGTAGGATTGTCACTCTGTTTTCTGCAAGATCAATTCTGCAACTAGACAAAACTTTGACTTGAGTTTGTGGAAAAACAGTCACAAGACCAATCGGAACAGATCAAGTTTTGTGTTGCGTTGGTACTTAGCAGTAACAAAATTTTAAAAAATAAATGACCATGTGGTTTGAGACAAAGAAAAAAACCCAACACGTATTCAGTTTGTGCCACAATCAGTAAAACGTCTTGGTTGTGAACCACCCGATTGTTCTCATGTTGCTTTTCTGGCACATTCTTTCCGATTCGTGAGTGCCAGCTTTTTGTCTAACTAGTTGTTTAACATGCATGTCAGAATAAACATACATGAGAATGTGTGTTTTTTTTTATTATAATGAGCAACACTTAAACAAGGTTTTATTTTTCCATTATCATGAGAATTAACTATGTTTGTTCCAGATATCCGTGAGTGAAACTGAAAGGAAGTAGCACTTAAGGTGGTCGTCAAAGAAGTCACTGGTCTGGTTTGAGGGGCTTCTCTTTTAAATCAGACTCTTTAAGATAGTTTTAAATGAGTCAGTGACATTAACTCCAACAATGTCTTCTTGTGTGAACATGAAGATCCAGGCTTCACGTGCTGAACAATATGTAAACAGACAGCTAGCATTCCTCTAATTCTCCATGCCTCCATTCTTCCATCCCTCCCTCCCACCTTCTTTCTCTGGTGAACGGATGCCGGTCATTCCACTCCACCTCTCAGTCCAGCGCAGGAAATATAGAGCAGCATCCAAACCTCACACCCATCTGGCTCGCTCGGGGGAAACAGGTAAAACCAGAGTAGCAGGTGAGCCAGTCTGATGGCAACCCCACCTCTGGGCTACAACCCATAAGGGGATGGGCAACACCAAAAGTCGTGTTAGTTTGTTAACTGTTCTCACTGCTGATTTGACCTTTAACCTAAATCATCTGGCAGGGCAACATTTAGAGAAATGTTTTTGATTGAAACAAAGCCAACACATTTAACATCAGCTATTAAAAAATGTAAAAAAAAATTCCAATCCCGTCATTTTTATGTGCTGATAATGGGAATATTCACCATTTGGTTCTGGAGCTAAAAGCCTCCAACTCCCTGACCCCAACCCCTTCATCACCATTCACAATACAGTCCAATCACAGCCAGGCTCTGTCAGAACATGAGGGTGGAGCGTGCCAGTGAAACAGGGTGTGGTCCTGAAACCTGCACAGTCTGTAGTACAGCCATGGGCTTTATATTGAGATGAATGAGCCTGGCCTTCTAGTTATCACAACGGATTTGTCATTTACTTTCTCTCACTACTTTCTGTTGCCTTTTTTTAAACGTCTCGCACTCAGCAACCTGTTGGACTCTTTAAAGAAGATACTTCACCTGTGAGGGAGGTTGGAAGCTACCACTACACAGATTAGAGTTGTATGTATCTGTTTTTTTGTGTAGTTTTTTGGGGGGAGGTGGTGTTTTTGGTTTCACCTAATCTCTCTCACTCCTGATCTGCTGAACTTGAGTGCTGGTCGCTCTGGCTGTACAGACACTTTTCAACTGGAGAGCTGAAGAAGGGGTAAGAAGCCAAAACACACCTGTAAATCATCAATCTCTGCTTTTTTGTCTCCTGTCAAATAATTTGCTGTTTGGAGAGGTTTAGTTTAATTCCTCTTCCTTCAGCTTAGTTCTAGCCTGAACGTGATTTAGATCAGGAAACTCCTCACGCCTCAGTTCGTTGGCTGTGCCGGCCACATGGGGCAAGCCTTTCACCTCACCTGTTTGACTTGCTTTGTCAGCTCAGATATGAGCACGTTCATTGTTTTTAAAGTTGGGTCACATGCTTCACAATTGCTCATAAGATTGCTTGCTCTTTTAAAAGGCATTTATTCTGAACTCGGGCTGTAAAGCAGCTCCTCGTCAACCGTTTCCCACCTGTATTTGTTTAAAAAGCAGCAGCCAGGGTGTCTGATGAGCCTGCGCAGCTGTCTTCTGTTTGTTCAGTCAAATGGAAAAGCAATAGGTCGCTTTGATGCCTGTCGACATCACGTCCAGCCCCACCGTTTCTTTTTCTTCTACTTTTTTTTTTTTTATGTATTTTTAGGAATTTTTTGGACAAAAGGCAAGCTGTCACCATGCTGCGAGAAGCCATAACAAGTGTTACAAAGTTCCACAATTATCTGATCAGCCAAACAGGTGAGTATTTTTTTTTCTTATGTGTAATTTCATCATCTACAGTAAAGAAAACAAGTTGTATGGAAGAAAAATGTAGATAAACAGTTCTTGTTTCTCTGTCATGTTCCCTAAGCATTGTGTAACTTTTTTTTTTTCACCGTAACGCTGAGCATTTAAGGGTTAGTGTCTGTGTACATTTCCCAGATGCCAGGGTCAAAGATTACCCTCTGATGCAGAGTCCCGTGCAAATGACCAGCATCCTGTTGGCCTATGTCCTCTTTTCTGTGTACGTCGGACCTCGCATGATGGCGAGCCGCAAACCTTTTGGCCTTAACCGAGCTATGATCACCTACAATCTCTGCATGGTCTTGTTGAACGCCTACATCGTGTATGAAGTAAGAGAAATGCTGATGTGCTGACTCACACTTGATGAATCATTTATGGTGACGACTGATGATGTGAGGGGTTTTTTTTTCTCTCTTTTTCTTTTTGACTCTCAGTTCTTGATGTCTGGTTGGGCCACGACCTTCACGTGGCAGTGTGACCTGATCGACCCAAGCACCAGCCGACAAGCTCTCAGAGTAAGTCAGGGAAACTCGCACTGCTATGCCTTGCTTTGGAAGTAAGATGTCGTATGTCTTTACCACAATCGCCAAACGCAGTTAAAGTCAAGGTCATGTTTTTTCCCTAACTGATCCAACTATCTGCATGTATTTGGGCTCAAACAAGATCTCCTGACCAAGGCTGCAGCTGTTCTTTTTCACTATTTTACTGACAGAACATTTTCTCTTCTCAGTGTGTAATTGTTCTCTTATTTATTCTACTCTGGGGTTAAATACCTACCTAATGAGCTTTTCTCATATATGAACACAGAAAAATGCACAAGCTATCTCACTACTGTTGCCAAAAAATGTCATTATATGATAAATAATATGATTGTTTGCTACAAGCTCACAGATATTGATAAAGACTTTACTATTTTGTTTGCTGCAGATGGTACGAGTGGCCTGGTTGTTCTATTTTTCAAAGTACATTGAACTTCTAGACACAGTAAGGACATTTAACTTCCTTTACCCCCCCCCCCCCCCCACACACACACACACACACACACACACACACACACACACACACACACCACCCATTTAGAACAAATATTACTGATTACAAAAAATGAACTGTATTATATTGTTTCAGGTATTCTTTGTGTTGAGGAAGAAGCAAAGCCAGATCACATTTCTCCACGTCTTCCATCACTCCTTCATGCCCTGGTCATGGTGGTGGGGTGTCACCCTGACACCTGGTGAGATTTCTCAACAAACATGCACGCTCCATTTATAAATTTCCATTAAATCTGGTGTGTTTTATTGCCGTGTTGCTGCACCACTTAACTTCTAAACATGAATTCACTACATTACACTCACGCTTGCGGGTGTTCATTTGTTCTCCTTTGTCAAGCTGGGGGAATGGGATCCTTCCATGCTATGGTGAACGCATCGGTCCATGTGATCATGTACACCTACTACGGCCTCTCAGCTGCAGGACCTCGCTTTCAGAAGTATCTGTGGTGGAAGAAGCACATGACCGCAATCCAGCTGGTATATTTCTAGTTTTTACAACAAATGATTTATTTACAACTTCACCCATCTGAAGTTAACCTTCTCTGGGTTCATTTTTCAAACCACTGGTTGCTTTCTTTCCTGCTTCACAGACGCAGTTTGTTCTGATCTCCATTCACATCAGCCAATACTACTTCATGGAGACGTGTGCCTACCAAATGCCCATATGGATACACTTGATCTGGATGTACGGCTTCTTCTTCTTCCTCCTCTTCTCCAACTTTTGGGTGCAGGCCTACATAAAGGGCAACCGGCTCCCTACTGCAGACCACAGGTCAAAAGAGAACGGGTCGACCAGTGAACACATCACTGTCATGGCCAATGGTAAACACCATGAAAACGGGCACGCTCACCACTACTCTAATGGTAAAATTGTCATGGGCAAAGTGAAGGAAATCTAAGCTTGTGACTCTGGAAACAAAGAGGCACAGACAGTGTTTTTTTTTTCTTTGTTTTTTTTTTTTTAAATCATCGTAAATATGCCACTTATTTATAGCATATTTGAGTTAAAAGGTTCAATGTGCTACCTCTGATTAGAATTTGTAAATACCGTTGATCTCCTCTTTTAAATTGTTACACTACCGGGATATGATTGGCATACAGTTTTGCCATTGATCTCTGCTTGCACCTCTCTGCAAGTTGTTGCAAAAACTGTTTAACTGTGATGAACACTGAATGAAAACTGGTGCTCATTTTGTCACTGATAGTATTCATTTAACTTGGCCTCAACCTGCAGCACGGTTCAGCTAACGTGGCCTTTGTCGCTTGGGAGTGTGGCAATGTTTCCACTGGATACAAGTATGTGTAAAAAGTCAATTTACAATGAAATGTCAGCAAAAGGAGGAAGGAAAAAAAATGTCATTGTAAATGTCAAATATTTAGTTTCTTTTTATTTATGGATTTGAAATAAAACAAAATTTAGATGGTCTGTATCATTTAGAAAGCAGTTTTGGTGTGCATCATTTGAACATGCAATTTCTGTTTTTTCTGTTCTTTTTAAATATAGACTAAGAAAATATTTCACTGTATATTACAGTATTAAATCTCAATTTTTTTTTTTTTTTTTTTTTTGGTATTTAAACAAATTCAGATCATTTTAAACCACTGTATGGCTTTGTCTTTTGGCACACTGAGCATGGTTTCACTGACACTGAGGAACAGTCCAAACTTGATATAAACTTATCAATGTTTGTTCCTATGATGTTTAGATTGTCTCTGTATTAATCTTTGACTTCAAAGAAAATAAAATAGCTTCCTGAAAGGTGAAACAAATTACTATCGCTGGATCCTTTGGTCCAATTTCAAAGTCAAATATTAAAAATTGCACATTTTCTTTCCTGTTTGTTGAAAAACAAACTATAATAAATGACTTTTCCTGACTTTATTTTGTGCTGGTCCCAAAGTTACACCCTAAAGCCAAGGCTGTGAGGAAGTGCTGCAACACCCTCTGATGGATGATAAAATCAGAATTTATTAAAATGCTGCATTTGTTCAAAGTCCAACTATTGAATTGCGTTTTAATGTTTCTGTGCAGAAAATTGAAAACCATTAAAATAGACATATTAAAGCATTGGGAATTTTATAGTCTAAAATATACACCATTTTTGTATATTTCATGTTGGCATTGTGACATTACACAGGTGTTTGGTTCTTAGAAATTAAGCTAAAGCTTTTCTCTTCCAACTATACTGTTTTCATAATCAGTCTTCTAGTCAATTTAAAGCTTATGTTTCAATTTCCCATATAAATATTCAGTTGTCTACTTTAAAGGCATTCAAAGCAATCCATGTTGCAAAGGTTTTCAGTGGCATCTAGTGGCAACATGCACACATTTGAAAACACAGAGATGACTTCATTTTTCACATACTCTTGTGCAAAATTGGAGGTTAAGGGGTGCGAGGAAAACAGTGGTTGTGTCGCAAGTGGAACCACTATCAAGAATGTCATTCTGAATTAGCTCAAGATGTTTGCTCACTTAAATATTTACAAGTTTAAAACAGTTTTAATAGGCTACACAAGGCTTAACAGATTAACAGCAAGTAGTGGCAGCAGTTCAAGACATTTAGATGTGTTTCTAATTTGTTAAGTGCAGCAAGTAATCAGTCTTTGAGAATGAGCAGGAGGTGCGAGTCTGCAGAAATTGCTTTGCAGAGTCAGAAGAAGGGGTGATAGTTTTCACAGCCTTAGTAAAGCTGTGCCTCAGACTCTGATTTTAATGTTCTGTTCCCTGAAGGTAGAGACGCAAATCATCCAGTTCCAGGGTGTGCAGTGATAGGTCTGGCCTTTTGTACCTCTACTCAGTCTTGCTGGTGTTCAGGGCAAGATTGTTTTCCAAGTACTGTCTGGTCAGGTGCTGAATCTATAGAATCTGAAATGAGACGCACTATGGTGGTGTTTTGGCACACACTTGTGCATGATTAGTGTGAAGAGAACTGGGCTGAACACACAGCACAGCGGTGTGGCAGTGTTAAAGACCAATGGTGCAGACACATGACCTCCAGTTTGTACCACTTGAGACCTAATAAGTAGAGGGTATGACAAGTGAAAATTTAAACGCAAACAAATGAAATGTTTGCAGTACAAAGTTTGGTTAAGAAACCATTTATTAAAATCTGGTAAATTGCATACATCAAATAAAAACTTTAAAAAGTGTTAAGCCACATTTTGTAAAAAGAATAGCAAACCCTCAAGAGCAGCACTCTAAACATTTGAAGACAATTTCACATCATGAAAGATCAAGAACAGCATCATACCTTTATTGTGGATCAAAAACAAACATTTGCACATCACTCATTTAGTATAAACCTCAACACCTTAAATTGTTTTTCTTTAAACTGAGGAAATTATCTGATGGACTGGTGAATAACACTGCTGGTTGATTTGGTCATCCTCTCGCTGGTCTTCTTTTTAACAGGGTCCATCTCGAAGCTCTTCCACAGACGAATCGTTTCATCTCCGGCAACAGTTGCCACAGTGGAGCAGTCAGGGCTCAGAATCATATTGAGAACCCTGTTCTCATGGCCTAGTTAAAATAAAAGTAGGTGAAGACAGGAACTTTTATATCAGACATCTTCAATAAGTGGTAAACATACACATTGGGTAATCTGATCACAACAACTCGGAAGTAGTTTCACAAAGTTATTTGTGACCCCAATAATACTCCCAAACTATGCAAAGATCAGAGTAAAGTCAATATACTTTTTTGCACATACAGTACATCTGAACACCCTCCCCACACACACACACACACACACACCTCTCAAACTGGCTACCACTTACCATTGAGCTCTGCAACTTTGACAAGAGAAGGGTACTTCCAGATGACAACATTGTTGTGGGAATATCCATGGGCAGAGACCAGCTCCTTGTAGTTTGGTGCAAATACAAGTGATGAAATCTGCCAATTGGAGAGAAGTGTCAACATCTCAACTATTCAAGTCCTTGGATGAAAAAAAAGGTAAAAAACCCAAAAAAACAAAATGCATTTTAGAATGTTGTCCTTTTTACCTGGGACTGAGTGTCAAGTGAGCTGATGCAGGAGCCACTGCTTACATTCCATATGCGGATGTGGCGGTCACTTGTGCCACCTCCTGAAGCAAGAATATTTGACTGCCATGGACACCAGGCTAAAGCCTAAAAAGAAAAAAAAAAATGCACATTTCCATAAAAATTTTATTATTTTTTTTTAAAGGAAATGCCACAACCTTTGTAAACCAATGAAGTTCGTCTGCATCTGAAGCACCTCACCTTGACAGCTCCCTGATGTTCGGTCCAGCAGTGGAGCGGCTCGCGGGAGTTTCCCTCCTGCACACGAGGCCATAAGTTCACCAAGTTGTCATTACCTCCGCTGGCCAGGTATCGCCCATCAGGTGACCACTTAAGGCCACACACTTCCTGTGCATGTCCATGAAGTGTACAGATGTGATGGTCTGCCACCCTCACGTCATGGTGGTGGATGTGTCCAGATCTGGAGCCACTACATGAGGCATGAGCATATATTTAAACAAAAAAATAAAGTTTATCAGCTGCAGTTTGTTTTATCGTTTCTCAAATTACTGTACCTGGAAAGGATGTGATCATTCCAACTCAGACTGCCAACTTTAGCTGTGTGACTGGCCATACTGCGCAAGCGCTTCTGATTCTCAACATCCCACAACTGGGTAAGGAAGGAAAATACTGCATCATGCACAATATCTTATTAGCTTCTGGCACAGTCATCACCCCACTTACCTGAATTTTGCAGTCACTGGTTCCAACAGCCAGATAGCTGCCTTCTTTTGTCCAGGACAGCGAGCAGATGTAGTCGTCTTCCTGCTCCGTCTTCATTAGAAGAGTAATGTCTCCCTGAGTGGCATCCCACAGATACACACTGTTGTGCAGAGCCACAGCAAGGACATTCCGACTGCTCCAGTCAAGCAGATTTAAATCTGGGGAAATAAAAAAAGGCCAAACATCAAAAATTGTGTTATTGGTGGCAATTATCCGAGGTTTTTAGGTTAAGCTATGACTGATGTCAGAAAGAAAATAAAATGACCTTACAGAAATCATTTCGGATATCAGGAGCATCCAGGATTCTGTCTGGTGTTAAACTTATATATCTGGTCTTTTTTAGAGAAGCGGGGGTTGTAACCTGACTGTAGAGAACTTTCAAGTTGTTTTGATAACCTAGAATTAAGAACAGATTAGAAAGCAAACATTGTGAGAGTCTTAACCTAAATAGTTTTGTATAAAAGAAGTCTGTTAATAGTTACCTTCAGGTGCATTCAGTGGTTGGCCTCCAAGGTGTAGAATCTTTGCATCATTGATGTTGTATCCATTCAGTGATACAGACCAAAACTTCTGGGTTTCCTTCTAATACAAATGACAATGCTGAATAAAAATTGTCCACTTGGTGTAAGGGAAATGTGTTGGTTTAACTTACATTTGCATTTGTGTCAACTGGTTCGTTTTCCTTTGTGAGCAGGAAATTGGCCACATCCATTTGTTTGCTGTTTCTAATAGGAATGTAACGATCACCTCCCATTTTCGATGGAGTTTTTTTACATTTTCCTAAAATATAAAAAGAGAAGCAGGGCTTAGCTTTCGTTTGTAACAATGAGCTTAGAGCAACCAATGATGCCAGTTTAAAAACAAAAAGGCACAACTACCCCACCTGGGGTTTTGCTCGGCGTTTTGGAAGAACTCTGCGACATGTTGGCAGATTTGCTTGGCGACAAACTGCTCAGGTTAGCTGCTGCGTTTGATGAGCTGCCCTTCCTTTGCCACCTCGCCATCATGGGAGCGTTTGTAATCGGCATGTCGAGCTTTAAAATGCTGTGGATGTCGTTCTCAAACCCAAACTGTGCCATTGCGGACTCGCAAACCTGGACGTCATGAGAAGTTTTTAAATCGATCTTAGTCATTCACCTTTAAGCTACACGAGAAGAGTAAGCTTTGCTAATATCTTAAATATTAAGAAATCATATTGTTAGGTTGACCTCACCTCTTGTGGAAGCAACGGCTGCTCTGCTCTGCTTTGACTCTGAGGAAGTTTAAATTTCGTACAGCGAACGGCAGAGGCCTTAAATCCCACTAAGCACTTCTGTGATTGGTCTATTCAAGACGCAGCCGTTACTGCCATAGTAACACATAAATCGTCATTTCCGTAGACGCAGTGGTAAAGAAAAAACCGAAAAACATTGCCCCCTAATGTACAGAAAGAATAATGCACCTGTAATAAGTAATGCAATTAGGTAAAGTAAGATAAAATACTTAGGGGGAGAAAAAAAAATCTGTTTTATTCGTTTTGCTTAATGTACTGTTCAGAAGACCCATTTGAGACAATTTGTGTATCATATAGCCTAATGGTGAGAAATCAATGAAAAAATATTTAATAAATTAAAATGTATTTATATTTTTCAATATCTTTTTACTTCAGTTTTAGTAGTTTGTTTTAGTGCACATGCACACACACACACAGGAAGTATGAATACAAAAATGAGACAAGTCATTTAGTGATTTTGTTGTTTTTAATATATTATTTCATTTTTATTATTTATTATTATTATTATTATCATTAAATGTCTACATTGCGCCAAGTAAAATGGACACATGCAATGGTTCTTTTAAAAAAACTAGCAAAAGATGACACAATAAATGATTTCCATTTACAGAAACCACAGAAAAATTAAACAAAAACATTGAATTGCAGCATTTTTTGGCACAGCGGGGCAGTGGTTAGAGCTGTCGCCTCACAGCAACCGTGTCTCAGGATCACCTCCCAGCCTGAGACCTTTCTGGATTCAGTGTACATGTTCTCTTTGTGCAAATGTGGGCTTTCTCCAGATGCTCCAGTTTCCTCCCACAAATCAAAAACATGACCGTTGGGTTAATTGGCAACTCTAAACTGTCCATAGCTGTGAGTGAAAGTGCGACTGGTTGTTTGTCTGTAGACAGTTCTGATATGAACTTGAGCTCTGTCCAGGGTGTACCCTGTCTTTTGCACAGTGACTACTGGAGATAGGCACTAGCTATTTGCATGCATTACGTTTAATAAACACTTAGATTTCTGTCTTTGTAGAAGCTGACTAAGAAGATTCACTAAATATCTCAGTCTCAGAGTTAACTTTTTTCTTTTTTGATAGGACAGCATTGCTCACACAGAGTGCACCACTAGGCAGATACAAGTTTTCTGCAAGGCTGTCAGATGGCTCTTGGACTCACAGAGTATTGTACTTGCAGCTTTTAAATTCTGCATCTTCTGTTTTGGGGGGGTAATGGATAACAGAACCGATGACACCTGCAATAAAATAAAATAACACATCACTCAAGATATTTACAGAAACATCAACGAGTTCCACAATATTTCACTGGCTGACTTTATTTTTATGACTGATTTAATGATCTGGTAGCTGTGGTAAAACAAAATGAGATCACATTGTACAGTAAACTTGGATTAATTCAAATGCTTTAAAACCCACATGATTGACCCACAAAACATTAAGTAAAACATGTGATTTTGAGTGGATTTAATATTTAACTTTTCTTTTAAACTATAATCTGAGAATGTCAGCTGAGAAGTGTCGGAAGATGAAAGCGAAAACAGAAGTGTTGTTCTATTTCTTACCTCCAGGGTGCTTCGAGCCTAAACAAATTGAAACAAAAGAAGGAAACCACATGACCTTAGTTTACATTTCCCAGAACACCACACTGGCATGATGGAGAATTTGTCTGAAAATATGTTATGCTGTATTTTGTGAGCAAAACAGTCAGGAAACTAAGTGTTCAACTAATCTATTAGCTAATCTGTTCATTAATTTATTAGCTTCAACTTGTTTATGTGACAAAACATTAATGAAATCGTTTTGCTGTAGTGAAATGTTGCATAACTTGTTAAAAACTGAGACAAAATGAAAAAGACTTGTTCACTCACCTTGGTATTTAGAGATAAAAAAGGTTAAAAAGATCAGCCCCAGAAAAGCCAGAACAAGGATTAGGATCAAAAACTGATGCAAAGGAAACGATGACACTATGAGAGAGAGGGAGATTGGGGGGACAACATATGTGAAACAGACAGTAAACAAAAACAAATCTGGTTCAACAAACAAGTATGCAAAGATACCTGGCAGTTCCTCTGAAAGATTCAGTTTTTGCATCAGCTGGATGCACCCCTCCTGCAGGCGGACCCTCTCGGCCCTTGTGCGCTCCACTTGCTTGTCCAAAAGCACTTTAAGGGCCATCGCCTGTGGGACATGGGCGGTCCACGTGTCGTTGCGCTCCAGACTCAGATAGACCTTTCCATCATAAAACATGCGGTCAGTCCAGTGGGGCCGAGGCCCCTCCTGTATGCATTCTTGAGAGCGAAGGATGGCATGGTGCTCTGAAAATGTGCAAATCATTGACATTTCAGCTGCGTCTGCATATTTATGGCACAAGAGGATGTCTTACTCTTACTTAAAGCCGAAGTTTGGTTTATGTCAGTAGCTGTCAGGAGTGCACCAGCTGACATGCTCTGAACTATGCTTTTCACCTCCTCGCTTGGATTTACAAGAGAAACTCCGTTTAGAAGAACTTGTTCGGTGACATGCTGAGCTCCAACCACTCCCCGCTGCTGGATCTGAACGATGATGGCTCCTGTAATCCAACAGAAAATGAGTGAATGAATGAATGAAAGAAATTTATTTCAGACAATTAACAAATTTTAAATAATAAATAAATCAATTTCATAAATACTTCTAACAAACAAACTATTTTCACAAAAAAATAAATAAATAAATAAATTGATAAACATTCAATTTTCTGTTCCAAATCCATTAAATCATTTGAACATAAATAGAAGTTAAACAAAAGTGCCCAAAAACTAAACTTGGTTGACATTTTTATCCTATAATCTGAGGATCCAATAAAGCAATTAATTAAAATTTTTAATTACTAATCCAATAGATGCCTTCCATTTAAGGATTTGTTGATGGACAAAACGAAAATAAAAGCAAAAGTAAAATCTCTAGGTCTATCGCTTACCTCTTTGTGTTGGAATGTGATGACAATACAAACACATTTACAGTAACATATTAACTATTTATGACATGCATTTATGTATTTAAACATCTGAATTCTTATGATGCATTGATATATACATTTAAAAAGCACCTGTGTTGATATCTGGCTCCTTTTGTGTGCAGTTTTTTAAAGATCATTTCAACGGGTTTTAACACAGTTTTAAGAAATCTTTGCTGCAAGAAATCGTGTTTGGAATAAGTTATTTTATTCAGAGCTACAGTTGAAATGAATAACGCTAGTAATATACATTTTACAACGTTGTTTTTTTTTACAAACTTTTAACACCCTTTGCTTGGCTAACGGGTTGATAAGAAGCAGATTAGGCGATGTCTCTCTTACCTACAGGAAAAAGAGGAACACCTCCCGAAAAGTGACATGAAATCACAACTAAAACAAACAAACAAAAAGCCATTTCTCCTGCTGCTTCTCGTTCTTCAGCTCAAACCCTGACGGCTTTCAGGACTATCCCGAGTTAAAACCAAGTCTGTTTTACCCCGACCAGGTATAGACTGTCTGGCAGCAACACATTTAACGACGCCACGGCAGGCCCCGCCCCCTTTACGTCGGAACGTGAGTTTAGTGTTTTTAAAACATTGTTTGTGCGGCTTCTGATTGGCTACGTAGGTTTCTGCACGAGCTGGAAAAAAACGCCCAGTCACGTCTGTGGTCCACCGTCCTTTAAAGAAAGTAGAGATACTGAAACAAAGTGAGTCCTCAAATAAGAATGCACCTGAAGTGGACTGATGTATCTTTTTTGCATTTAATTCTATAACAAATTAAATAACTGTGTGATTTTTTGTAACGTAGCCTATATACTTTTCAAAGTATTTCATTTTAAAGCAAATATTCTTCCACATAAAACATTTGGATGTTGCCAATTTCCTTGAAATTGCTAATCTTTTCGACTTTTGCTTCACATATGTTGTAGCTTCTGTTCAGGTTTAGGTTTCAGCTACCATTTCACATTTTACTAACCTTTTAGCTATCATGCTGCTACTTTTAGCTTTTGGATTAGCCTTCTGTTACGCTTAGCTTATAGCTAACCTTTTTATATTTTTATTTAGACTTATGTTACATTTTACCTAGAGTATTTTCTACTCTTGGTTTGTAGCTATCATTTGGTTTCTTTTAGCTCTATTACTCAGCTTCTTTGGAAAACCACAGCAGTCATTCATCTCAGCATTCAAAAGAAAAACTTGCATTTTTGTGAAAAATTTATATTTTCAAGATGGTCTGTATTGACAAATGTCATAAATAGAAAATCTATTAACAAAAAACGAAAGGTAAAATACTGGTTATTGGTGATTTTCTTCTGCAGGATACTTCTGTGAAATGTGCTGTTTGTTCAGTTGCGATTTTTTTTTTGTACTTTCCATTTATGTTACAACCCTCGTCTACAGTCATGAGATGTGAATTATAAAGAACAAGAAACACTGAAAGAACAACATGTGATGAACAACGTCCAATGAACTGTGTAGCCACATGGTTTACCTTCAATGTTCACTTGTTTATGTAAACTTAAAATATAATCAGAAATTGACAAATTTCTCCAACATTGTATTGGGGTGTTATTTATAATTCAAACACCCCCCCCCCCCCCCCCCCCCCCCATTTTTATTCTTCATATTTTTTAAAATTTCCCCCTATGTAATTGTTACAAACAGCCCTGAGCCATTGCAGACGTCATCACAGGACTGTTAGCAGGCGATGGTTCTCTCATCTTTGGCCCTGGTTCTTGAACAAAGAGATGCTCTGAGACGGTTTGCAGCAACACATCAGCAATCTCATTATGTGTCCCATCTTTCAGAAGAGCCCTCAGGAGAGGAGGACAAACTGTTCTGTCTGAAATCTGAGAATGAACAAGGTTACTGCGTTTATTCCCAGTACTGTCCCAGGAGATAAATATATATATGTTTTAAAACAATATCTCAAGACAGCTAAACTGAGATATTTTTTATTTTATTTATATTTTATTCTTCATTTATTATTTAGTATGTAGCTTCACACACATACATTTTAGAAGTTCAACCTGTTTTGTCTTTGGGGTAATGATGTCTTTCAGACGACAGTCAGCAGTCTTGTATACGGCCAAGATCTAAAGGTATGCAGATGGCCTTGAATGGATGGTGACTTTGGACTCAGACAGCTCAAAGTACAAAGAGGAGATTTCAGGAATTAATATGGCTTATACCTTAGGTTAATCAGTAATACATGTAAAACTGCACATTTTTGTGAACTGTGCTTTCACAGGGAAGTTGTCTTGCTCTATATTTACAATCTTGTAAACATCATCCAGGACTGATGATGGGGAAAATCTCTCTTTGTTCCACAACAAAGAGACAAAGTTTACAGTTTTGTAAAATAAATAATATTCTAATATGAAAGCCTAAATCAATCTCTCTTCAGTCTTTTCTTAAAACCCCGTGCGGTGGTATGTAAACACAAGGTTTAAACTTTGTGCAGTTGTGATGCTCTAAATCAGGGGTGTCCAATCCTGGTCCTCGATGTTCCGATGTTTAGATGTTCCTCTCCTCCAACACACCTGATTTGAATGATTTGATGATAACCAGTATTCTTTTGGATAATTTAATGATTTAACGAGCTATGAGGAAAGGATGAAGGAAATCCACCTGCTTCAAGAAGAAAACAACTTTATTTCATTAAACAGGTATTGAAATGGTTTTATTTCTCAAAAAGTGTTGACAATGAACACATTGTGAGCTAATTTTGACAAGATGAAGCTGGGGTACATATCTTTTGAAGATTTTCTTTTCTTTTTTTTTACAAAAACATCTAAGCAAGCAACATTGGATCTTTTTGTGAGAATGAATAGGCTATTTTTAAAATCAACAGACTCAATGCAGAGATTTGCTTTTGGATAGATAGTAAATGTTAGGAGGACAAATGTATTTTAACATGAAAATTTAAGGCAAATCTTTTGGTCATAATTTATGTTCAAACATAATATTCACAATGTGAGAAAGCTGAGATCTCAGAATACCCTGACTGTAGCTAAATCTTATGAAGTAAATTTGCGCAGCAAGTACGGTAGCTCAGTAGCTCTGTTATTTATTCACGGTCTGTAAATTTTCAGTGTGGAGTTGCAGCGCCCCCTTTTGTCCGAAGGCAGAACGTACTTCCAGCGGATTGGTCGGGCGGTTGTCAAGAGTGTTTACACGAAACATGGCTTCTCTGTCTGCTGGAGAGCTTCAAGAAATGGAAGGTGAGCACAAAAACGTCCAACGAAGTTGTTGCGATGTGATTGCATCGGGCTGGGGAAGTTGTAACCATGTATAAATTTATTCCCAGCCCATATAAGTAGCCTCGATGCCTTGTTGTTCCTTGTACTGCGCAGACCTTCATCCTGGTTTTGTTAGCAGATAAGCTATCAACAAGACGTTAGCTTGCTAGGCGCTTAACCTCTGGTCACTCTAGTTTTTAACGATTTTTGTTGCACGTGAAATTGATGCATTGCTAGAAACAGAGCTTATTGTAGCATGTTGATTGTCGGTACATTTAACATGCTGAAAATGTAGTTGCTTTGCTTGTTATCTGTAGTTGAAACAGCTACTAAGCTACCTAGCATGTGGAGTGAAATATAGGACAACTGACCTTAGCTTTACAAACTGGTATGACAGGAAATGTTTCTGGGACGTCATGTCTAGTAATAAGCTGTACATTTTGTAAGTCTGTCTTCCTTAGTGTCAATGTTTATGCACGTTTATTCGACCTTTGCATGTTGCAAAGTGCAGAAAAGCAACAAAACGTGTCCAATCATGATTTTTTATTGACCAGGTTACCTTCAGACATCCGATCTGAGGCTTAAAGCTTCACACAGCATTTCCTGACTGCTTAGTCAGTGAATGAGATGGAGATGCAGGACTGTGCAAAGATTTTCAGTCACCCTTTTCACTCTTTTCTTTCTCTGTTTTTGCTTCAGAAAAGCCCTGAGAAATATTGATCAATAGAACTGTAATTGTTTACATGAACGTCTAAAACTTTTGTATTATGTTACATGTCTCTTATCAAAATTAGACAAGCTCTTTGCCCTTACAGTATGTTAAAGCTTCTCTCCACTGATTGTAGTAGACCGAAGGGGAGAGTCAGAGGAGTCTGGTGATGATGACACCAAGAGGAAGAGCATCAATGGTGATGTGGACCCCAATCAGCCCACTGCCACAAGTAAGTCATCTTCAGCTCCCAGATACCCACATAAAAACAGTGAATTATACAAATCAGGCTGACAGCAATAAGCAGAAGTATGACAGAAAGCAACTCATCTTTCTGAGACTACTTTGCGTAATATATTTTTTCAAATCTTTAATGTTTGTTGTCTTCATCACTATCTTACCTCATTGTAATGAGGCTTGTTTTTACTTGTATTACAGATAAAGAAGAATCACCTGTTGACATGGACACCATAACCTTGGACCCAGAGGAAGAGGTTAGAAAGCTCAATAATTAAATTCATTTTCATCTTGTTTTTTTTTGTATTGCACTTGATGGTGAAACACTTTTTAGCCTCCCGCTGCCCTTGGGTCACATGACCCAGTAGGTCTCAGTTTTGAGAGGTGGGGTCATTTGGACCCCAAGACAGCGGGAGGGTTAAGGAAGGTATGGTTGGAAATGAACACAATTTACTTTGCTGAGTTGTGAATGATAGAGGAAGGAAAGTTTTAAAAATATTTCTAAACATCATTATGTTAGTGTAAAGTGTTTTGTTTTTTCAAGGATGTTGACCTTGTTCATTGTCGTATTGGAAAAATCGAAGGACTGGAAGTACTACAAAAGGCTAAAGTAAGTAACTTAAATATGTCACTCACTAATGACATAAAGATGGGAGTAAAATGTTTGAAACTGAGATTTTTATGTAGTTTTTACATGCCTTTAAAAAGCCATCAGCATCTAGCTTAAACTGTCCTAAAGCTTACTTACAACATGTGCATATTTATTCTCTCTTTCGATCTCTGTATCCAGACACTCTCCTTACGACAGAACCTCCTCAAAAAGATAGAAAACCTTGACAGTTTGACCTCACTCCGGGAACTAGACCTATATGACAATCAAATCCGCAAGCTGGAAAACCTAAACAACCTTAAAGAGTTAGAGTAAGTCTGGAAAAAAAGTTTCCCCCAAAATAATCTACTCCTTTTCAGTTTTTTAAAAGGGACTTTTCTTTTTAAAATTTATTTCTTACAATGAACCTGCAGGCTACTTGACGTTTCCTTTAACGTTTTGCGGAAGGCGGAAAACTTGGAGGAGTTGACTCAGCTGAAGAAACTTTTTTTGCTCCACAATAAAATTGGCATCATTTCCAACGTGGACCACCTAAAGGATCTTGAGATGCTGGAGCTGGGCTCTAATCGTATCAGGGTGAGCCATAAAGGCTCTCTGCTTCTGCAGGGGTTTTAAATTTAAACCCTCATAACACTTGTACAGAGTTACATTTGAAAATTGTTTTGATTTTACTTTTAGGAGTTTCATTTGTGCTATGTGTCTGTGTTTGCAGGTCATTGAGAACTTGGATGGTCTTTCATCTTTGCAAAGTTTGTTTCTTGGCACCAATAAAATAACAAAGCTTCAAAATCTGGACAATTTACACAACCTGACTGTTTTAAGCATTCAGGTATCCACACACAAGTTCTTTTCACTGTTTGTAGAAATTCTAACAAGTCTGAAATGTGTGTAATATGGTTGATATTTTTTACATATATTTATTTGCAGAGTAACCGGATTACTAAAATTGAGGGACTACAGAATCTTCTCAACCTGAAAGAGCTCTATTTGAGCCACAATGGCATTGAGGTCATAGAGGGCCTGGAAAACAATGTGAGTCATAAAAACCTCTGAAAGGACCGGCTGTCAAACTGTTCAGCTGTGCAAATAAAGAACAGAGTTTGTTCTGGACTTTCAAATATTTATTGTTGTATTTTTTTTGTTTCCTCAGAAAAAGCTTACAACACTGGACATCGCTGCCAATCGAGTAAAGAAAATTGAAAACATCAGCCATCTGACGGAGCTGCAGGAGTTCTGGGTATGGATTATTTTGAGGTCGACCAATAACTTTTTTTAATGATATAGAGGAGCTTGCCAACAGGGGGTATTAGGAGCGGTTACAAACTCATAAAACTTAACATCAACGTGCTTTCGTACAGGAAGAACACAATTTCTGTGTTCAAAAGTTTGTCCTTTTTGTTTTATTTTTTCTGTATTGTTACCATTACCCTGCATAAATTAAACTGTTTGTGACATCGCTGTGACATTGAACCTGAACCTGTCCTTACCAAAACAGTGTTATATATTACCTTTGATAAATACTTATAGCTAATGTTAACTTTAAACAAATTAAAGTGCAGGGGAGTTAACCAACTGTAAAGCCCTTTGTTTTTTCAGCCAATAAGCAATGCAGGGACTAAAGCCAACATATTAGGAAAATGTGACTGTTTCTAGGCTTAAAAGCATTTCATTAGATTTATGAAGTTCAGAAATCACAGTCCAGTTGAATTATTCTCAGCATCGATTGATCTAAAAACAATCGAAATTGCTTGAAGATGTCCTTCCAAAAGTTGAGTTTCATTTATGTTACCATGACCTAACTATCCATCCGTTCATCATCTTCTGCTTATTCAGAGTCAGGTCACAGGGGCAGCAGTTTCAGCAGGAACACCCACTATTACTGACCTAACTATTATTATTTTACTACTATTTGTCTCTGTGACACCAGACAGACAATGTAAGACAATGTCACTTTTTCTTCCATGTACTTCTAAACAGAGTCAGGTACAAATGTTTGCTTTCCTTGCTGTTTCATTTGGATTAGTCACTGGTCACTGTATAAGCTCGATGAAGTGGGTGTTTCTTTTAGAAAAATGCTGCTCCTACCTTTAAGGTTTGAGGGTGATTACGTAGGTGCTGCATGCCTGCCAAAGGCACAACGAACATGGTGTGGGCAGTGAGAAGAATGAACTCAATTTTAGCTAATTTTACACATGTATGCCAAGCTTTGCAAAGAATCACTTCAATGCTGATGACCATATTGTCTTTAAACCTCCTTCCAGATGAACGATAATCAAATAGACAACTGGTCGGATCTTGATGAGCTGAAGAACGCAAAGTCTCTGGAGACGGTCTATTTGGAAAGAAACCCGCTGCAGAAAGACCCTCAGTATCGGAGAAAGATCATGTTGGCGTTGCCCAGTGTACGCCAGATCGACGCTACCTTTATCCGCTTTTAAACCGCAGCGGTGTACGATCCGCCCGCCAGCCTCTCAGTGTTTCCCTTCACCTCACCTCCCTGCCTGCCCTGCCTACACAAACACATTGGCCTCAACATATCAAGTCATCACTTCATACACAAAACACATTCCAGCACAAAAGCACCCATTGTTCACTCATCACTCATTGAAACCTTGATTTATGCTGTTGTGTGGAAGCTTTTATTTATTAAGGTGGAACTGTGAAAACCTACCCTACTCTTATTTTCTCATTTTTCTTCTGCACTTTGTTTTTTATGTTTATTTTTTAAATTTTGTTTCTTTTTGGCACGTGGGATACAGTTAAAGGGCCCCATCAGTAAATTTAGGAACTATCCTTATTAAGCAGATAATTGAAGTTGCACGGGTGTCATATTGGTGGGAAAAAGTGGCAACATAGTTATTGAAGGGATTTTTGTTTAATTGGTCTCTTTGGCTTGACAGATTAATGCTCTTGGTATGTTACATGGTTTGTAATCAATTCAAGATGACCACTGAAGGCAAAATTTTACTATAGTTTGGACAGACTTTAAAGTTAGGGCTTCTGCTTACTTTTCATACGACTTCAACACACTTCCAACTGATCCTAACCCAGGTACCAAACGTCAAAGCCGAACAGCTAAAATAAAAGCCTTAAGACGTCCTGTTGACATCATGCAAATTTAAAGCAGCTCACAAAAGTGCTACCTGCAGGAAAAACGTCTTTTTAAGAAAACATTCTTTGCTAATGTATCGTTTAAATAAACTGACGTCGTCACAAAAAAGGGCATGTTTTTGTGTCCAGCCGCCTTGTCTATTCCTTGTCCAAAGTTTGTACAACTTATAGATTTAATAGCTGATTCAATGTTAATAACCTCCTAAGATAGTTGCCCATAGAGATAGTTATGTAATAAGTAATACCACAACAGTTTTTAAAATTTATTTTAATCTGAAACACTGCGCTGATTACCTGTTCATTTTTAGTGAGTGTTTATTACGATTAATTAAGAAGCTAACAATAAAATGTAGTTTTTACTAGAAATAAATGTGTATTCAAATGGTGGGGCTGCTCTAGCATAGCAATGTTTAAGTAAGATAAACAATTTTATTTTGGCACATTTGTTTCAACACTCCAGTTAAACATTTAGTGTGTAGAATTGGTTAATAATAACACATATGAGTTTATTTAAAAGAGTTATAGAATTGCTTAGATCAAACAGTAAATTGACAACCTATAATCAGATGAAATATCGCAGTAGTTTTCTAATTATTAGGTTAAAGTTTGCATGAAATTATTTGTTACAGCTGAAAAGTGATGTGTCATAATGCCCCACCTCAGGGATTAAATTGCATTAGTGTACGCAACAAATTTCAGTCAGTAAATCCAAACAAAGAGGTCCAAAACTTAGTGTATCCTATTTTGTTTTGTTTTCCCTGTCAGTGAATTTACACTTTGTCATCACAATTTGCTTAATCAAGAAAGTAACATTTAAAATTAATTTTAAAAATTAGTATTTTATATATTACATAGCTCCATTTTACAGTAAAGTAATACTTATTATGTTTCATTAAAGTTCTTATGTTCATTTGTAACAATGGAAAGCCTAACTGTTTTTGAATCATGTATGACCCTAAGAAAACTGACAAGTCTATGTAAGACGACAAGCAAGAATATTGTGCATCACTGATATGAATGTAGATTTATATTCAGTCAGCCAGTTGGAGTTGGGAATTCCCACATTTGTAAATACATATTGGACATCTCATAATGTAGAAAACCTCCGCCATCATCATTCTCCCTTTGTAAAGTGACATTCTACTGTTTTGTTTACGCCTGGCAGCACAACAGATTTGTGTAAATGATCAAAATTAAGAGAACAAAACCTGGCTGGTCACTGAAGAAGCATTTACACAAACTGCTTTCAGCTCCTTGTCAGAACTGAGTCTTCAGGGGTTTGGACTTGGTTGAAGCTGTTTTCAAACTGAATGTATTATGCAAATAACAATAAAGTGACACTAACTAAAAAGCGAGTGTGTAGTTTTAATTATTCAGTTGATGTGACTGTAATGTATTTTGAAACTTGAATTAACAATATGTAAATATTTACCTAATAGAGACTCCTATGGTTATTTGGAAGCAACCACGCAAAATTATTTTTACCATACAACAAATATATCTGCCACAATGATACATAAATATTACAGCACCATATTTTAAATTTCATAATTGGGATACAGCACATCATCACAGTGGCAATATTTTGCTTTTGTAATCCCCCTGAAAAACAGTTTCATACAACAAAAAGTAATATTGAAAAGCTTTTTACCCTATGTAACAGGTATTTTTAAAAAGAAAATTCCACTGTTTCCTTGTTAACACTAAACTACATAACCCACAATGCATTATCGCGCCGCGCGAGACGATTGCGGGGAAAAGACGACGTTGCGCATGCGCCACGTTTATGTTGTTGTTTGTGGCGGTAAGATGGCGGCGCTCGGAGACACCTCAACTCCGGGGGTTAACGGGTTAATACAACAATTTACAGCAATAACAGGTAAATATAATATTTTATTTAACCTCAGAAATATAAGGTTTATTTGGGTGCTTGTACACGACTACCTCTGTTGCCCCTAAACACACGTAATTATTGCGCAGAGAAAGAAAACGGGAGCTTAGTCTTGCTCCTCTCTTGCGCTGTGAATCCTTTGCAGAAGGCATAAGCACAGGCAGTTTTTTTCTCTCTAAACTCGGATAAAATACTCTAAATATGGATAATAAATCCAGCAAATTTAAACAATGCCTCCCACATTGAGTAAAATGTGTTTTATTTTTTATCATGATACTTAAAATAAGCACATTTTTTGTTAGTCTCGACTAGGTCTATTGCTCATTTCGGAGAGCTTGTTTTCTAGCAGTGTGGAATGGACGTCGGTTGTTCAGTCCCCTTCTTCATCAGCAGCCTCATGTTGGGTTACTGTCATTTTCGCTGTCACTTTGACAATAACCACATGTGAATATAGATGTAGTTTCTGATTTATAAACAGACACGGATATATTGAATAGTCTATCGGCGCTTAGACATGCCGTCCAGTAATTTAATTTCAAATTATTTACCGGAAAAGAGGAGAGTAGTAGACTCAGTTCAGGGGCTACCTGACTACTTGGAAAGTAAAACGGTCATGCGCAGTACAGACAGGAAAGACCGTTCTGCCTGCAGGACTTTAACGCTTTTAAAAAGAACTAAGATTTTGTGTTTGCGTTGTTTACTCACTTGCAAGATATTTTCGTACCTTTACGAATTGGCAATTCAGGATTTGAGTATATTTGAGCTATTTGAGCGTTTTGCATGGTATAGCCCATGCGCTACAACAGATGATGCTGGATCGTGAATTTTCTTAAAGTACCCCAAAAACGTCTTAAACTGGCTACATGTTTTATGTGGATTGTGTCTTTTCAGATTTGGCAAACCATATACAGTTGTCCAATTTAGTATTGTGTTTAAAGCAACTGGAGTTGAACAGCAAGAAGTACTGAATCTTAGCTGAAGAAGAGGATGCAAGTAGTAAATATTGAAATAGTAGGGAGATGCATCAGGATATTTTTAACTTGTGTTTTGTTTTTTTTATTTTCTCAGTGTGCAAGGTCATAATTAAATTGAATAGTAGGGAGAGGACCAGTTGGAAAAGGCCTGTTGTGTTTAGTGTCAAACGGGTATAATTTCAATTAAATGTGTTTTTCCTGTATTTGCGTTCAAATAAATCAGCATCATTGCATAGCAGATGATTTTTAACTTGTTTAAACCACTCTAATATTGATATAAATGAAATTGAAATAAATGTTTTGGGGTCTCTTCGTGATCTCTTTGGGCAAACAGCTTTGTGCAGTTATTATTGATGGTTTGGCAACTATATAAAATTGTCAAACAAATAAATAATGGAACATAATAGGTGGTTATTCATGAACAATTTCTCATTTCTTTAAAAAACATAAAAGTAACTCAATATAAATTAAAAAGTCTATCGTACAACTGTTCACTCTATGATGACTGTTTCTATTCCCATCTCTCCTCTAGGGGCCACAGAGAGTGTAGGAAAGCACATGCTTGAAGCGTGCAACAATAACCTGGAGATGGCAGTGACCATGTTCCTGGATGGAGGTGGGATGGCAGAGGAGCCCAGCACCAGCTCCAGTTCAGCAGCATCAAGCAGCAGAGCTCCCCCCACAGAGTGAGCTCACATTTACCTTCATAAACTTGTTGAGTTTTCACATCACAAATATTTTAATTTCTATGGGTTGGTGCACGGAAAACTCAAAGTTGCTTGTGTAAAAACTGATTCATTCTAGATGTTTTGCTTTTGATTATTTATCTTATTGGTTATCATTATGCATTATAATATCTCAGTGAAGTGCGAGCACCCATTCCCCAGAAGCAGGACATATTGGTAGAGCCAGAACCACTATTTGGAGGTAGTCAAATTTTATTTCACTTTATCAAAAAAAAGTTATCACCGGCTCCTGTTGAAATTACAAGTGACTTTGAATTTCTCTCATCTGTTTAGTGCCAAAGCGAAGACGACCTGCTCGATCAATATTTGACGGCTTCAGAGACTTCCAAACTGAAACGAGTGTGTATTTTCAAGATTTTGTAGATAATACTATCTAGTGCAGTGGTTCTTAACCAGGGTTCGATCGAACCCTAGGGGTTCGGTGAGTCGGTCTCAGAGGTTCAGTGGAGCCTCCGCCAAGGAGGTCAAGACACACCCGACTCACTATGTAAATTTGTGGTGCTTGCACACCCTGCTTGGCCATCACTTGCTGCAGATGAT
>JAVKLF010000064.1:9116153-9133351 GCA_034783495.1 Millerichthys robustus | reverse complement strand
CACTAAAGAAGGGTTCGGTGAATGTGCATATGAAACTGGTGGGTTCGGTACCTCAAACAAGGTTAAGAACCACTGATCTAGTGTATTGTCCTTTGATTGAAAAAAATCTGTTTCAGACTTATTTTGTTTTAGATTCCTTTATTTACTAAGAATGTTTTTCTCCAAAAGTCCGCCAGGAACAGGAGCTGCGTAACGGAGGAACAGTGGATAAGAAACTCAGCACCTTGGCAGACCTTTTCCGTCCTCCCATTGAACTCATGCACAAAGGCAGCTTTGAGACGGTGGGAAGTCACTCAGGGCACTTGACACCACATCTTTATGCAGTTTGAGGGAACTTTCAGCAAACTTTTAGACAGTGTTTGTTTAGATCACAAATCAGATTCAAATAATCAGGCTCTTATAACCGTCTATCTGAAAACTGTACTTGTGCAAATTAAATACAAGCACAGTGAATAGTTTGCATTAACGGAAGCCTTATGTTTCTTTGCTACAACATAAACGTTCGCTATTTGTTGAAACTTGGAAATTTTCTGACTGTTTAAAGATTTAATAATGTCTTGGCAGCAACAAGTTTTTTTTTAGGTTCATTAAGGATATTTCTTTACAATAAGTACATTTTTAACTATTTTGAGAATTTTATCTTTATGGAATCCTGTGACTCCAGCTCTCTTTAGTATGAGATTTGGAAGTGGTAAATAAAAAAAATGTTTAAACCATACTTTGGTGTATTTGATTTATTTTTTCTTCAACTAAATAATTTTATTGTATTGTAAAAACATTAAAACTAACTTGTTTGTTTTACTATGACAATTTTTATGTGTGTTTTTCTTTTAGGCAAAAGACTGTGGACAGCTCGAAAACAAGTGGCTAATGATCAACATTCAAAATGTTCAGGACTTTGCGTGCCAGTGTCTTAACAGAGACGTGTGGAGTAATGACGCAGTGAAGAACATCATCCGAGAACACTTCATATTCTGGCAGGTGTGTTATGAGCAGCACAAAGTAGAGACAAAAGCCCATTTGACACTTTGTCAGAACTAGAAACTTCTTTAAAACCTTGTATAGCTTCACTTCAAAACTAAACCAAACAGCTGTTTCAGAATGTCCCTCTTTTGATTTTCACCATTATGCCTCTATGTTCAGTTATGTCACATTTTCTCTCTTGGCAGGTATATCATGATAGTGAAGAAGGACAAAGGTACATCCAGTTCTATAAGTTGAACAAGTTTCCTTATATTTCTATCCTGGACCCACGCACAGGTGAGAAGTTGCGCTAAACAATTAGCATATTTTTAAAAAACTGTTCCTTAATGTAATTTACTGGGATACTTTCAATCCTTACATTTGACTAGAGTTTAATTAGTAAGAAAACTAATATCCACAGATTACCGTTTTAATCCTGAACTGAAAATTTCTTAAATTCTAAAGCAAAAATAGAACATAATAACACTCTTGCTGAGATCTAGATAATCAGTGGTTCAGATGATAAATAATCTACTCTCCAGCATTTGTTTACTGTTTACATATGAAATGTTATTATTGATCTGGACTGTTTCATTCTTCTTAAATCCAGGCCAAAAAATGGTGGAGTGGAACCAGCTGGATGTGGCATCGTTCCTGGAGCAAGCATCCAGCTTCCTAGCAGAGCACGGGCAGCTCGACGGGCCATCCTGCCACGCTCCTCCTGCCAAACGAGCTCGCTCAGTGAGTTTCTCAACTTGTGTCAGCTCTAGTGCTCATTAGTTGGTTCTCAACTTTTTTTCCCTAACTCTGCTTGAGTTTTTTGTATATAGGATTTGGGATTTTGTGAAAAACGTCTTTAGACTTGAAGCATTTTGAAAGTGTTCATACTATCATCAGTATTAATACAATTTTAGACATTGAGAAACTAAGTGTGGGTGTCAAGCAACAACAAGGTTGTGTTTTACCTTCTGCAGCATCTGACTGAGTTTTCTGTCCTTAGGAGAGTCTTATTGATGCCAGCGAAGACAGCCAGCTGGAGGCAGCAATCCGAGCCTCCCTACAGGAGACCCACTATGAGTCCTCAATTGTTCCCGACGCCCCTGACTCTCCTCGATCAGAGGACGAATCCGATGCGGAGCCCTTTTCTGACAGCGAGGGACCCATCTCCGTTGACGGCTCAGACAGCGAAACACCAGCACCGCATGAAGAGAAAAGTTTAGCCAGCAAACAGACACAGCCTCCCTCGGCCACCGCAGCCCAGCAGCGTCTACATCCAGACAGTTCCACTTCTTCCCACAGAAAATCTCCGTACAAAGAAAACAATCACAGTCACAAGAAAGAGGAAAGCAAAAAAAACCACCTGGAGCCCTCGTCTGCCGGTTCTCATCATCCTCATCCGGACGCAGACTCTGGGGGGAACCATTGCACCTCACAAACCAAAAGTTCTGGAACCTCCATTATCAGCACAACAACCTGTGACGTGGACTGTACTGATGACAATGGTATGACTAATGTGAACCTCTTGGATTCTTGCAGTTTAAGGCTATTTAAAAAATTTAGTTGTTTTGAAACATCTGGTGAGGGTTGAAGATGTGTTGTACGTTTGTGATCTTCAGACAGATCCAGGCCAGGAGTATTTGGGGCAGTCAAGTGAGTTTTAGAATGCATCAAGATTCTACTTTGTCATTTGAGCCCCACCCCCACCCAAAACAGGCCCTTTGTGTTTTAAAATCTTTATCACCTATTATTAGTTGAAAGCAACATGTCACTGGACAACATATTATGACCCATTTTAGCTGAATATTCAAAGGCCTTAAATATAAATGTATACGACAGATAAATGCAAGTTTTAGGTAACAAAACAAAAAGCCATTATATCTTCAGCAACTATTTTCTGTTTCCTCTCCTAAATAAAGTGCTTTCTTTAACTAAGAAATCTCTCACAATAACAGGAGTTAGGTTTCTCTAAATGGAGCCATGTGCAGCCTACTAGTTGGAATCAAAAATAGGTTTCAGTTTTCCTAAAATTTGTTTTTCAGACAAAAAGTAATTAGAAATTTCTCACGTGTGTTCTAACACCACCTTAGGGAGCAGTAAAATTCTCCAGGTGGTATATTATAAAGGAAATAACCACTTTTTCTAACCTAATAAAGAGTTAAAAGAGCAAAAGGACAATGAATCTCACCTTTATTTTCTAGGTTGAAACATTGTCTGGAAAGAAATTTGACGTGTTTTTATTTCTTTGACAAAGGCCCTAAAGCGAGGTTGATGCTCCGTTACCCAGATGGACAGAAAGAACAAATTTCTTTGTCTTCAAAAGCAAAACTTTTGGTGAGTATGCCCTTTAAGTTTGCTAATTTTATCTAAAATACAAGCACAGCTTTTTGTTTCATAATAAGTGTTTAAATGTGAACTTAAGCCCCACACACCTGCCATACAATATTACTGCTGTCTTCATTCAAGGCTTTGGTCAGACACGTCCAATCCAAGGGTTACCCCAACGAACGCTTCGAACTCGTCACCAACTTTCCCAGGAGGAAGCTCGCCCACTTGGACTATGACATCACGCTGCAAGAGGCGGGACTTTGTCCACAGGAAACTGTATTTGTGCAAGAGAGGAACTAGAAACATTCACTTCCTGCTTCTCTGCATTTATGAAAGACTTCACCCTTTCACCTCCGTTTTAGGCCGATGAGACCAGTCTTTGGAAGTAAGTCTGGTGGTTTTGCCAAGACGGGTGTTGAAGAATGGACGAGTTTCACTGCTACTCCACTAGTCTCCATACTGACGTCCTCACTGACAGCCTAATCTTTTTGTAGTGCTGTACAATTTGGCCAGTAAGGTGTTACAGATGTCAGCACTTTTTTTTTCTATATTAGTATCTAACTTGATCTAGCTTGCTTTTTGAAAATCAGGACACATTTCTGTTAAGGAAAGCTTCACTTATTGATGTAGGGCCACCAGAGACTTGTACAAAAATACTTATACCTCCCAGAAAAGACAGTAAATATCAGAGTTTATTTTCTATATCTTTTTTGTTTTTATTTCTGTACATGGAAAACTAAAGGGAGGTTTATTTTTTTCTGTCTCTGTTTCAACTATTGTAATTACTTGGCAAAAAAGTTGGAAAAAAGATCAAAAAATGGCAATTTAACAATAAAAATGTACCTTTTTAATACAGAAGGAAATGAATGGAAGGTGGTTCATCTCATTGGTTGAACCTGCACTGTACAGACAGATTAGAGAAATTGATATTTAGCTGTAGTCATTGTTTTCTTTTTTATATGCTGCCAAGAAAATATGCTGATGTTGAAATATAACCTCCAAAAACCCAAGAGATTCTGCTGCTTACTCTTTTGTTAATCTTTAGTTTCTGGTGAAAAATTAAATCTGCAACCCAAACAGCAGAAGCACAAAAAACTCTTAAATATTTCTTTTTTTCTTTTTTTTTTTTTTTTTTACAAAAAAAAACGGTATTGTAAATTAAACCCCAAATGTTTAGAATATGATAAAAAAAATTCAACTGACAACAATTTTTTCATAGCTAATCCGGTCGTTTTGTCTTCTTTTAGGCTCATCCCTATGTATTCATTGTTGTGTTTATGCCAGATTAGAAACGAAGCTTGTTTCAAACCTTATTAGCTGTGATTCTGTTTAGTTCCTTACAGTTTATCAAATGGACAGCTGGTGGTGGTAATGTGGCAAACGTTTAGCTCCTGTAAGGAAGAGGACTGCCACAATATCGAAATATGTGAACAAGCTACACTAAAGAATATCACTTCAGGTAAGTGTCATTTTAACCACAGGTGCTCACAAAGTGTAAAAGTTTTTCCAACTGTTCCTTTTCTAAAGCAACAGCAGATAACTGAGAATTTGCACAGGCATTTTCTAAAGCTCTAAATGGATCCTTTTTGATGGGATAGGCTTAGTGATCTGTAACTAATCAGGCTATATACAGTATCAAATAAAATGACATATACCTATAAATACAGGTAAATAAAAATATTGAGTGTCTTGTTGGGCTACAATGTGCCAAAAGAGCAGCTTTAGTGTACTTGGTATTTCTTGTACTTGTTTTCTGTTTTTGATAGTAAAATCAGCTGTTTGGGTCAAATTTTCTTCAGGAGTAAAGTGGAGGTCAGGTGACTGTAGGACTACAGTGCTGTTTGAGCTTTTGTGTTAGAATTAGTACAAATTCATTTAACAATGAGTGAAAGGCGGTGACATCCTGGACAGGTCACAAGTCCACTATGGACACAGAGACAAACAACCATTCAACCCTCATCCGCACCTAGGGACAATTTAGATTTACTAATCAACAGAACAAGCATGTTTTTGATCTGTGGGAGGGATTGGATCAAAATAATTAAACTATTCTGCAGGACTGATCAATGCAAGCAAGCTCTTGATGAAAACTTTCTTTAGTCTTCCAGGAAACTGGGTTGAGAGGTTAAACGTCCTGACAAAGTCCAGACTGGATTATAAATCCAGAACATGGTTAGATTTAAGGGTCCCCTGCCACCAACACCACTTACCTTTTACCTGTTTGACCGTAAATAAAAAAACAATGCATTTTCAAAATTGAAGATATTTTGTGTTCATGAATTTATACAAGCCTTATAAAAGTTATTTTTTATTCCAGGTTGTAAAGCAGCAAATACCTCATCTTATGCAAGACACTAATATGTTTTATTATTATCATTCACAAATTATATACTGATTTTTCTTACGAAAGGAGTTTTTGTCATTCTGGGTGAGATTTGTTCCGAACACGTAAAGGTGTTTCATCATGATAAACTATTTTTACATGCATCATTTTCATTTCCTGAGACAGTTTCTTTTGATATTTACTTTAATCCATCTACTAGCAGGTGAATTTTAATAAAATTCTATATAAAAATACTAACATCTTTATTATAAAAACAAAATAAGACTTCTGTTTAGTTCAAATCATCACTGGTCAGCATATCAAGTTTGCTTTTTGTTCATTTATTCAGAGTGTGATATTGATGACTGTGTCGGTCCAGGGCAATGGTCAGAGTTGAGAGAAGACTCGCAGCTGAACAAACAAATTCATTGACTCTTTTTTTTCTCTCTCTCTCCTCTCTGTGTGGATTTTACAGTTTGCGACGTGCGTTCCTTCACACACTGGTCTTTGTACAAAGAACAAAAGGAAAAATATTCTGCTGGTTAAAAGGAAAACAAGCTTTCTGCTGATGAACTGGATTTGAAGTTTCTGTCAACACCAAAGTCAAAAATATGGTTTTTATATTGGCAGGCTGATTATTACACTCCACTTCAAAGGTTTTTTTTTAATTTGAGTATTTCTGAATGTATTAACAATTATTCTGATGAGGTATGCTTTTCCCTAAAATATTAAACTTACTCAGGGATGAAACTCTAATAAGGTAAGCATTTGGGGTGGGGGTGGGGAGTTGTGAAACAAGCTGTTGCCCCCAATCATCTGTTGTCCTTTTATCTGGTTCTGAGAAAGAATCAATCAAAGTTAATGAGTGAACAGTGAGCCATCTTGGATCTGAGTTCAAAGGAGGCTATGACTGATTTTAACCACAGAAAAAAACTTGTCATACTTCTTCTGTGTGGTGAAGTAAAAAAAAGAAATATATATAAAAAAAAACAATTTTTATTATGTAAATGTTATGCTGCCTGCAACATCCTCCAGCATGTTTGGTGGTGGGTCAGTCATGGTGTGGGAAGCATTTCTTTGGATGGCTGCACAGACCTCCGTATGCTAACCAGAGGTGCCCTGAGATGAGATCCAGATGGGTCCTGGGTTCCTTTTTATGCATGACAATGCTAGGCCTCATGTGGCTGAAGTGTCTCAGCAGTTCCTGCATGATGAGGGCGTTGAACCTGAATCCAACATGAATCCAATTGAGCACATCCAGGTCTGAGAAGAGATTCCTCAGGAAAACATTTGCTGTCTCATCAGGAGCTTGCCCATGGCGTTGTTGGGAGGTTTTACAGGCACGTGGAGGCCGCTGGCTTGTCTTGAGGAATATTCACTGACGCTGAATCAGCCTGTCATGTTATTTTTTCACTTTCATGTTGCGTATGAATCCAATTCCAGATCTCCACGGTGCAGTAATATTGATGTACATTGATACTTTTTGTTATTTTCTTCTCAGTCAATTCCACTCTGTTAATAAAGTTTTTTTAAAGAATATGTAATTAATTGAGATCTAGGATGTGTTATTTTAGTGTTCCCTTTTACGTTTGTGAGCAGTGTAAATACAGATATACAGATTTAAAATGAGCGGGTGTATGGTGTGGGGGGCAAATTTTATTGGACCTTTCAAAGTACTGGAGAATAAAAAAGGACTTATTGGCTTCTGCTGATTCAGTTTTGACCTGGATTGTGTTCTTGTGCTGCGCTTAGTCGCAGCTGCATGCTGAAGAAGTAACGGCTCAAAGTAAAATTTTGTAAATTACACCACAGCACTGGAAACAACTCAGACCAGCAGTGATTTTCTTAACGACAACCCAGAGATGTGTGTTTCTGAGCTTGTTGATCTTCATCGTGTGGATAAATACGATGAATCATCAGCGGTGAAGTGTCGCAGCATGGTGTGACACATTTAACTCCACTTTCACCTCACGGATAAAATACTTTACATGAGTTTAATTCCTGCAAATGATATTTTACCCAAAGCAAATATGGAAGACTTTGTTCTTATTTTCTGACAGAACTTTAAATTATTTTTTTTTATTTCTGAGGTGCAGTTTGAAATGGTTTAAAACTTCTTTTAAACTAATAACCCAACTATTGTGTATTAAAAGGACGGTGTGTAGGTTGAAAAAAATATAGGAAGTCTATTCACCTAGTGACTTCTTTTCTAAAACAACAGTATTAAATGTCTACCTCTCCGGTGAGCGGACATTCATGCCACCGGCTCTCCGACTGTGTGAACAGGAGGTGTCGTTGCACTGAGGAGGAAAATGTCAGCACAGATTGACACAAGAAGAGCCATCTGTGGAGAGGCAACGCTCACCAGCAGTACAGACTTATGTAGACTCACGAGCCGGATTGTGATAAAAAACAACAGCGTTTCAGTGGACAAAGATGAATATTGTGGAAACCACAGGAGTTCATAATGGGTTAGGCCATATAGAACAGTCCAGATGGGGATCTGGCCTGCCTAAAACCTCTTACCTAGGTAAAAACATTTGATGCATCGTGAAACAAAATAAATTTGATAAATGGTTTGACAAGGCTGTTGAGCAGCTACAATCTTGACACGATCGGGACAAAAACTCCATCATCTAGTTCCCAAAAATCTACAAACCGAAGAAGTAAACTGTCCCCACATTATTGGACTTGTGGTTGTTTTGTTGCATTTTGTATCTATGATACAAATTGATGTTAAAGAAAACAGATTTAGCCAGAACAAAATGAAGTTAAGTTCAGGGTCAGACTGTTATTAAAGGAGTCGGCAAAAGGAAATTAATTCAAACTCTTATCAAATTCCAGCCCTCCAATTAAAGTGTTGCGCAATACCCAGATTGCCCATCCTGTTGGTGCTTATCAAAGTAGGCTATTTACTGCTGGACGTTCTGTTTTTCTGAATACTTCTCCCCCATGAGTTTGTTCTGTCCATCTGGTCTTCATGTTTCCCTGCACAAGCAAGAGACATGTTTATCTAAAACAACATTAGCTTCTTTCTTTTTAAGTGTTTTTGAACAGTTCTGTGTTATTTTTTTGCGCAGTTAACTGCTCTGAAGGGCTTTTCTTCATGTAGAAATGCAACTTGAATCTGAGAGAAATTATTAAAAGAACAAGCTTCAACATCCAAAACACCAGGCAAACTCTGTCTCAAGTCTGCCACCATTTACATAAACTTTTTACTGCAAAATAAAAAAGAAGGTAAATGCATTAGATATGGGTGGAACTGTAAAGATTCTTACAGATTCAACTGACCCTGAAGAGACGGTAAAGTTAAAAATAAAGTAAAACCTAAAAGTGTATAAATATTCCAGATAAATGGCAGTTTAAGTTAAATCATATATTAAATAAAAGGTTTCAATTAGTTTAAAGTGAGTTGTAACTTTGGCTATTTTTTACAGAATTAAGAGATTTCTCATTTCATACCACAAAAATCCTTCGTCTTATCTGATACGAAAGATTCCTGAGATAAAGCTTGCACCATCAGAGGTTTGTTAAAAAAAGAAATATATTGAAAACTATGGAGTAATCCTGCAATAATTGGCAAATAGAATAAAAAAGGAGGTGTTTTTCTGATCAGTATGAACTTTAACCAGTTCTGTCACTATGTAAATAAGGAAAGTAGGCCAAACTGTAGCTTCAAATACAAAAGAAAATGGATTTTAAAATGTTTTTTTAACTCATTTGTTAACTAATATTTCTACCTGCATAGCTAATTAATCTGATTAACATTAAGATAAGATTAACATTAAAAAACTATTGTAAAACAAGAATATAACACAGGCAGACATGTTTGTTAAAGTGCAATGAGTTCATTCAAGTATAGATTTGCTCCAGTGCAGTTTGGATAATGATATTCCAAAGTGCTGGGTTTTTCACCACCCCATTTCATAATAACCCTAACTAACAGATCCTATTTTAAAAGTTAACTATACTTTACTTGAAAAATAAACGTATACAAGTATTTTATACAAACAGAATAAAGTCTAGAATGGAGAGATGTATGAGATTGGGTGGAAAATTTTGCTTTTTCTGCAGAGGTGACACCAGAAAGATTTTAGAAAAATGGCACGCTGACACAAAACCACAAGTCATACCAGTATTTTTATTTTATCTTTGGTGCTGTTGATGTTATTTTAACAATACTGTGATTTGTGAGTAAAAAAAATACTTTCTGGCATTTTGTTTATTCCTTTTACAGCTTAAACTATTATTAGAGAGCAACACAATCACCACTTCACTCTCATAATCATGAGGATGTGAGTTTGATGGCTTTTTGTGGGTTTAACCCCAAATAGCTAAGGGAAGTGATCAATTCACACCAGGATTTAGGACTGCCTGGTCCGTGGGGGGTGGGGGTGTCAGTGGGGTGGAGCAGCAAATTTTGGGGTGGCCATTGTCACCTCTAAATGCCTCCACCCCTCTTTGGTGGCACTCCTGTTATTTTGCTGCTTTAAGTAGGCTACAATAAAAGTCAGATGATGAAAAAAATCGATCCTCTCATTTTCTTAGTCTAAAAGCAAGACAGGAATTCAGTTCAGATCAGTTCTGAATGGGTTCCAAATAAGACGAAAGCAAAAAGTAAATGTCAGTCTGGCTGATTTTGCTTTTCTAAATAGTCGTAGAAATACAACTGTCTTCAATGCAAACCTGTAAATTTCCATTATGTGGAAATGCTGGACAGTCTGAGGCAGGCTGTATCTCTCCTGCGCGTCAGCACGCCAAAGTTCGGGGGCGCGCGCACAGATTGGGAAACCTGAGCAAACTGGTGTTTTTTTTAATTTTATCTGTGGTCCAGGTCCAGTCGGTGTCTGCTATAAAAGCCTCAGCTCCCCTCCCAGACGGTCTGTTCTGCACTCACGCCCACCCATCTCCCACAAGTCCATCATGAAGCCTCTCCTCCTCGTGGCGCTGCTCGGATGCCTCGGTAAAAACTTTTACAGTTTCCGCACAAGTTTGTTTTTCTGAATTAAAATCTGACCAAGAACAACAACAATAATAAATAGCATAATATTCAATGTATGTAGCCTAACTGATATTTTTTATTTTGTGCAGCCTCGGTGTTTGCGAACCCCGCTTCTCAGAGGGTGAAATGGTGCGTAAAGTCGGAGCCAGAATTTCGGAAATGCACGGCTCTGGCTGCTGCATATCCCGACTTTGTCTGCGTGAAAAAAGAAAACACCCTGGACTGCATCATTGCCATCAAGGTAGAATAAAGTCATCATTATGTACTTTATTATAAACTATTAATTAAACAGAAACACACCCCATGTAAGAGACGTTATGGTTATACATGCCAATCTATAATTTAATGTAGCCTAGATTATTTTATTGCATTTGTAAAATTATTAAATGCTCGTTATAAGCTTGTTTTGTTGACCATTACAAATATGCATTATGAGAACTGATTCACTGAAACATTTAACAGGCTTCACTGAAAAATAAGAACACTTAAAGGTTGGTGTTAATCTTTTCCAGGCAGGTGAAGCAGATGCGATCACTGTGGATGGAGGGGACGTTTACACTGCTGGGCTCAACAACTATGACCTGTATCCCATTATTGTTGAGGATTATGGTGACCAAAGTATGTCTTACACATCAGCTGTCTTTATTATTGAAACAAAAATGAATGAATGAATGAATGAATAAATGAATGAATGAATGAATGAATGAATGAATGAATGAATGAATGTTCTTTGTCATTTTTCCACACATTCAGCTCCTGACACCTGCTACCATGCCGTCGCCGTGGTGAAAAAGGGAACTCAATTTGGTATCAGAGATCTCGGCGGGAAGAAATCTTGTCACACCGGTTTGGGGAAATCTGCCGGCTGGAACATTCCCATCGGAACCTTGGTGTCCATGGGTATTATTCCGTGGAGGGGCATTGAAGACACACCTTTGGAGGAGAGTAAGATTTCTTCCTTTTTTCAGTTGTAGTTCAATTTTTATTTGTATATAGTTTTCACAGAAAAGTAGCACATCTGACAGTTTCTCTTGTTATCAGAGCTGTGGGTGAAACTGAGGTCACCATTTAAAAAAAAAAATTTTTTTATTGATCATCTTGTATTTTTTGGCTTGATTATAAGATGATAATTGATGACTTTAGCAAATATGGATAGTTTCTTTTCTCTCTTCTTGCTTAGTGTCTGATATTGTTATTTGTCTTTTTCTTTCTTTTTGCAAAGTATCTGTAGTTGTAAAAAAAAAGGCATCTATACAAAATGGTAGTTTTTCTCCCAAATCAGCTGCTTTTCCTGAAATGTCCCTCCTTACGTTTGTATTCTGTTAAATCAGGGCTAATCAGCTAAATTGTCCAGGGGTCCACAGTTACTCAGATGCTGGATATACAACAATTAAATAAGTACAGTAATAAAAATCAAAATTTTGTATGATTGAAAATCTATTTTTATTTTAAACAAAGTCATTTGCAGTCAGACTGAATTGTATAGCCCTGTCATACAGATCATCTAAATGACAGGATTGCCACACTGACTAAAATAGTTGTCGTTCAAGTTTTTTAAAAAAAGAAAATTTTTTTTGCAATGAATTTGTAGAGTAAAAATCTGTAGGTTCTTTTGGTTGAAAGCCCTAATCATACGCAGAGAACCAGTTCTGTATTGAAAATCTAAAGTTTCTTTAACATATCAGCATTGATAACACTATAAGGAAATACATTTTCTTTAAGTGTATATCTGAGCCTTAGTTAAAATATCTAACAAACTCATTAGCTGGCCCAACCAAAGTCAACCATTGGCCAGAAGTGGCCCACGAGCTGCCAGTTAAATAGCCCTTTGGTAACTGGTTCACACTTACTGTGCTTTTTTTAACCACTCCAGGTTCTGCAAAACACTTGAAAATATTTCTCATACACCAGCACACACATAATTTTTTGGTTTTATTTATTTTCTTTTATTTTGCTGTGAGAAACTCACTGAGATGAAACATCTCATTTAGAGTGCCCTTGTTATATATTTTACACTCTTTGCCCTTTTTTATGTTCTCACTGATACATCAGGTGCAATGGTGGGTCCAATGTCGTGCCAATGGACCCGTTGGCACACCGCGCGGGCCTCAGATCAAAGCCGCTAGCCTCCAATTGATAAGCAACCTGCCCATCATTTGGCCAAAGTCCCCCCCCCCCACTCCCCCCACCACCACCACCACCACTGACTTGATGAATCAGGGACAACTAGACCTTTCAGGAGGAGTTTTAAAACACAGAAGATAAAACAATGTATACTTCAGGAAGAAAAGGACAGATGGTGCTGCAGCAAAGTATGTGATGGATTACTTTTTTTTCTTACAGCGGTGGGCAGCTTCTTCCAAAGCAGCTGTGTCCCAGGGGCAGCAAAAGGCTCCAAACTATGTGAACTCTGTGCTGGAGACTGCTCCAGGTCCCACAGTGAGCCGTACTACGACTACGCCGGAGCCTTTAAGTCAGTAAAATTTATGTTTCTCCAATGTCACTTATATTGATGCCTGACAACACATTACACATCTTATTTTAATCTTCCACCCGTTTTAGAGGTTTTATTGTAGTAAAATGTGAATAAGCCTGTTACATTGATACAATTTTTTCTGCTTAACAGATGTCTGGCAGATGGAGCTGGGGATGTAGCTTTTGTGAAGCATCTCACTGTACCTGGTCAGTCTTATGAAATGAAATGAGAACCCAAATATGATAGCCAGATATTAAAGAAAGAAAAGGAAATCCATTCCATTTTCATTAATCAGATGAATATGTGTACCTTCTAACAAAGAACAAAGTCATTATCACTAAACTAAAGTAAATTATCTTTTAAAAATTAAGATTTTCAGTCCTAGTTTCATCTGCAGCATTTTTTAGAAAACATTAGTCATTTCTTTGTACCAAAGGCAGAGTCAGGAAAATGGCTAAAACGTTTTTTTTTTGTTGTTACTTTTCTAGATTCTGAAAAGTCCAACTACGAACTGCTTTGCAAGGGCAACACCAGAGAGCCCATTGACAACTATAAAAGCTGCTACCTGGGCAGAGTACCAGCTCACGCTGTCATTTCTCGCAAGGACCCACAACTTGCTGAGCTAATCTGGAACAGCCTCAACCAAGTGAAGGTAGAACGTTTGCTCATCATAAATGTAAAGAAAGACTGTTGACTATGTACAGTAAGAAAAGAGAGAGCTTTCAGATAATGTTTCCCAACTATGTCACTTCAGACCTTCAACCTCTTCTCCTCTGAGGCCTACGCCCCGGCCAAGAATCTGATGTTCAAGGATTCAACTAAGAAGCTGGTTCAGCTGCCCCCGAACACAGACTCCTTCCTGTATCTGGGTGCTGAATACATGAGCATCATCAGATCCCTGAAGAAAGGTTAAAACAAAGAGAGAAACACACTAAGAATGATTATTAAATGGTCAGTTGTAAGCCTGATTCATGGTCATGTTGTATTCCCCCTCCTCTCCCTCCAGAGCAGACCCCAGGCACTGCATCTGCTGCCATTAAATGGTGCGCTGTGGGCCACGCCGAAACCGCCAAGTGCGACACGTGGAGCATCAACAGCGTGACTGATGACACCACCTCCATCGAGTGCCAAAATGCCCCCACCGTTGATGAGTGCCTAAAGAAAATTATGGTGATACTTTACAAAAACAGTTTTACTGAAGTTTATTGGTGGTTTTATTTCGAGTCCATATTGTGACATCATTTTTTTTCCCGCCTGCAAGCGCAAAGAGGCAGATGCGATGGCAGTGGATGGAGGTCAGGTGTACACTGCTGGAAAGTGTGGTCTGGTTCCTGCCATGGTGGAGCAGTACGATTCAGGTATGATCCTTAAATAGAAAGCTTTTTTACTGTACAAATCGTTTGGGTTTTTTGTATTGTAATATTTGCATCTCGTCTTTCTCCACAGATCTCTGCAGCTCTTCAGAAGGTACTGTGTTAGGAAACAATTTTTTATGCTGCATTGTTTCACACATTTAGACCAGTTCAAAAAAAGTAGGAAAGAGTTTGGCTGCATTGTAGCTACTAAAAACATTATAGAATAGTAAAAGAAATATGTTGGTTACTTTTGAAATAGCTTCTTTAAGAATATTTGACATTTAGTTTTTCTGAGAAAATTACAGAATGAAAGAAATGCTCACCAAGTTTAAGGGACCTACTTTGCATTAACAAATAGAGGATAAGTGTGGCATTAATGCTCTTTTTTCTCAAGAGAAATATATTTTTTTAATGTAGATTTTTTGTAAATTTGGCAGGAGTAAATTACTGCCTTGTGAAATAACATGTTTCTTGTTTTTTTGGGGCTACGAACTGTCTTCTCTCAGTCAATGCAGACAAATCCTCCAGTTATTATGCTGTTGCTGTTATAAAGAAGACTTCAGGAGTGACCTGGCAGACCCTGAAGGGAAAGAGGTCTTGCCACACGGGCATCGGTAGAACCGCTGGCTGGAACGTCCCCATGGGTCGCATCTATAAAGAGACCTCAGACTGTCAGTTCAGTAAGTGACAGACTGTTTAGCTTTCTTTAAAAAAAAAAGGCTAAAGAAGAAGCCTTAATTCTTGCTTTAACTGAAATTCTTGTTTTGGAAATGTAAAGATATTTTACAAAACGTGGAGTCACTGTGGGTTGGTTTAGTTTGACAGCATCTCGTCCTCAGCTAACTTCTTCAGCAGTGGCTGTGCCCCTGGAGCCGAGCCCAACTCTCCATTCTGCCAGCAGTGTAAAGGCAGCGGCAAAGCTGTGGGAGACGAGGCCAAGTGCAAAGCCAGCGCCGACGAGCAGTACTACGGTTACGCTGGCGCCCTCAGGTATAATAAGGAGCTGCTTCTGTCTCTGCATTCGATTTTTCATGTTAAATCTCTCAAGTTTCCTCACACAAAAGACTCAACTGCTGTATCACTACTTTGATTTACCTCTTGGGAATTTGTTTTCCGCAAAGCGTTCATTCATTCAGTAACATCGTGTGTGACATATTATTTCAGATGTCTGGCAGACGACGCTGGTGATGTTGCCTTTGTTAAACACACGACGGTGCTTGAGAGCAGTGAGAGTAAGAGCATCATCTGTCTGCTGTGTTGTTTTCTGTAAAACTGAAACATACTGCCAAATTTTGTCACATTTTTTAAAAGCTTTTTTGCCCATCAGAGGACAACTACCGGCTAATCTGCCCTGGGCGACCAGATCCAGTGCCAGCTGGTGACTATGAACAGTGCAACTTGGCTAAGGTGCCTGCGCATGCTGTTGTGACTCGTCCAGAGAGCCGTAATAAGGTGGTCAGAATCCTCTTGGAACAGCAGGTCAGTGTGACTTTTGAAGTCTGCTTTAGGTTTTGTTTACTTGTACCAGCCTAATACTTGACATGACACATATGATAACATCGCTCTGCCTATGCGGTAGAAACCACCGACATACTAGACAGCTGTTATAGCAGACGTTGTGAAGCGTTACCAGAGACCGTTGGTGAGGCAATTTTGCCCTATCAGCCAATATTAAGGCAAATAAATTCTCTAATGCGTCATACATCAGTACAGTGAAATTACCCACATAGCAAAATTTATCTGGCCCAGTTCACAAGGCACTAACACTCAACCCAAATACCACAAAGAATGACGGCCTATTGGCAGACCAGATGTGGTTTGTGGTCTATGCATGGGCTGGCACCACATAAACCAAACTGCAACTGGGCAAGTTGTGGCATGCCATCTTAAAAACAGTGCCATTATTGCCAGATCTGACCCACATCCAGGTGACAAACCACTTGTCATGCCAGCAGTCAGCCAGCAGTGCCAGCTTGACACCAGATCTGGCCCACTCCTGTCTGCTAGGTGGGTATTTGAAGGAAATCATGAATAAACTGAAATTAAAGCCCGTGTCTACTTCACCCAGAGGAAGAACAAAACAGTACACTATATTGGTACTCATATATAAATTTAAATGGATACTTAGAAACTTAAACTAGTTACTGCAGTACTTGTTTGTATGTTTTCATTAAGCAATCCATGGTTCAAGCCTACAGTTAAATTTAGTATGTGCCAAGAGTTCACATTACACAACCAGCTAAATGTGTTATGCAAACCTGGTTCATTATTAACCAGTTTTATCCATACTCCTTTTAGATATAAAATCCTTACAAAATGTAAGAACAAATAAGATAAAGTTTATTAAAAGGTTTAGCTGAAAAACTAAACAAACTAAAAAGCCATATCTTCAGAATAATCCTAAGGATAACTTTTTGCTCTTTCTGTCCAGACCCTGTTCGGACGCACTGTAAAGGACCCCATGTTCAAAATGTTCGAGTCAGAAAATGGAAACAACCTTCTCTTCAAAGACTCCACCAAATGTCTCCAAGAGATTCCAGGTGGAACAATTTATTCACAGTTTTTGGGACAAGGATTCATGGATTCCATGTCCTCACTCAGACAGTGCAGTGGAACCACACCAGGTTTGTGTTGTACTGCCAGGACAATTTATTTTTGTGAAAGTTTTTTTTTGTCGATTTCACACACACACACACACACACACACACACACACACACACACACACACACACACACACACACACACACACACAC
>JAVKLF010000064.1:9085694-9116053 GCA_034783495.1 Millerichthys robustus | reverse complement strand
ACACACACACACACACACACACACACACACACACACACACACACACACACGCACACACGCGCGCACGCACGCACGCATGCACACACACACACCTAAATCTGCATTATTAAAATGTTTGTTTTCTTTTCTTTCACCAGATCTGGAGAAATCTTGCACTTTCCATTCCTGTCAGGTAGAATAAAAGTGGCGCAGAGTGTGCGGTTCTTCACTCATCTCTACCCACACTTCTCTACTTTTTATACCTGAATCACATTTGAGTTTTGGTCAAGATGATTTTGTTGTAGGCCTGCTTTTTGAATACACTTGACAGAGCGAAGCCACAGCCTTCAAATGGATAATCACGTATTTTAATTGATCTGGCAAAAGAATGTTACACTTCCTTTGTTTTAAGCTTAGATTTGTTTTGTTAATACCTGTCTAACTTTTCTCAAATAAAGTCTTTTTAATGCTTTTTTATGTGAACAGTATTGTTTCTTTTTAACAGTGGTACATACAATATTTTCTCATATATACATATAAACGTTATCTCCAAGTTGAGCTACTTTAACTGAAATAGCCAACAGTTAGACCAACTATGCCAACGTTTAAACAAACACGAATTGTGCAGAAAATTAAGGTAAAAACCAAATGCAATGTAGGCAGATGACTTCATTCTTTAAGTGGAATGTTTCAAAATAATCTTGTTCAAAATGGGCACGTATGGAAAGAAAATAAAAACATTTTTAGAATTTTTGTACAAATTGTTTAATTAGATGTCAGACTACACAGAATAATTTTCCCTGCAGAATATTAAACAGTCTCTTCAAGACTCAGACAAAAGTTTAACTCTTATGATGTATGTTGGCACAGTTATGGGAAAGCTGAATCGTTTTTTCACCTGTGACAAAATTGTGCTACATTTAAATCTCTTGGTCAATGTTTTTTATTTGTTTGATGGATTGAATAGAATAAATACAAACAGAGCTAGTGACTCACACAAAGCTTTAAGTTTGATGTTTAGGGCATTGTTCAAGTCAAGCTAAGATGTTCATGAATGAAGCAGGAAGAGAAGTAGAAACATTTCTATGTTTTTATTCTTGATTTTGGCTGTTATAGTTCTCAAAAGTTCCGTCTTTTTAAGGTGGGCCAATAGAAGGGTAACTCCAGGTAGATGATGATAAGGCTTCATGTTCTGTTAGATTTGTTCAAACTGAACTGTAAACACCAACATAAAACAATGCAATTAAAAAGTATTTAGTGACACAGCCCGATCATAAGAAAACCCAGCTATAATCAAGCTTTACAAAAAGCTACTTTATGCATATTTTAGTTTTATGTGTCTTTGCAATTTTTTAATTTGTTTGTTTTTTGTCAATTTTTTTTCAGTTGTAATTTTTGTTTGCTTTGCCTTTTTGAAATCACTAAAATGGAAGCCATATTTCTGGCAACTTTGATGAAAAGAATCCTCTAGTCATCACTATGAGATTGATGATTAAAAAGTAATATTCTAAAATTTTACATTTTAAACAATAAATATAAGATACAAAGTCATCAGAAATAATTTAATTTCGTAATTTATATATAAATATATATATATATTTGTCCACTTCTTTTGTAGTCATCATATCTTCATTGTGGTTAACTGTGCATTTTACATTTGTTGTTTTTTTTATTTGTTTATATTTTTATTTGTTTAGTTATTTCATTTGGTGACGTCTCTTTGTGCACAATTTTCAATCTCCGTGCCTCATAGATTTTTGTTCTGTACAAATAAAACAAAGAATAAGGAGGAGGGAATAAAAGGAGAAACGAGCTAGGCTCATTGTCACGAAATTGCCAGGCCAGCATTGTAAATAAGAATTTGTTCTGGTTAAATAAAGATTAGATTTAAAAAATTACATCAATCTTTGCAGGCATCTTGCGATTTATGTATTTATTGTCTTCTTTTCTTTTTGAGTTTACTCAGCTCTGGAGACTTTATTCTATTTGCACATTTACCTGACTTTCAGTATAATTTAGACGATTTTTTAAATTCTCCGTTACGTTTGAGCAAGTTTTCCACCGTTCATACAAATGTAGCTGAAATGATTCGAGCTCCTGCATCACATGACCAAGGCACCGGCATCAAATTGTCATTTCCCCTGAAGTCACCCACGCGGCTTGGAGGCGCACCGGCTCCACAGACACACACGGCAGAACAGCGCACTATGGCTTCTCTCTGAGCCTCCTCATACGAGACTTGTGCACACATACAACCGGCAATCCGTCACCATCGACGCCTTGATCATGGACCTGTGGTCCAGAGGCTTATTCAGGGGTCATCGGAGAGGTCAACAGTACTCCTGAAGATTATATTATTAGCTTGTGAACGCTGTCACTTTTGGACATCCCGGGATTTAAAACGAAGTGACAGTAGCACTTACCCCATCTGCCGGTTAGCTAACTAAGAAGGGCATCACTCGTCTGTTGAAGTAAAGGACAAGAAACCTACGAAACCTAATAAGAAAGGACTGATCAAAGGCTGATACCTCTGTCTGACAACACTGTCACTGTTGGTACTTGGTAAGAATTCATTTTACGGTGGTGGTGCTAGCTTAAAGGACACCGACCAGGGCTTGAGTAATGTCGAAGGCATGCAGGCTGAGTAGGCCCTGCCGACTGTCAGTCTATACACCAGATGACAAGCGAGCTAATCCAATTTTAGAAAACAAACGAAACAAGTTAGAATGTCATTATTTTAAGAGTTTGATGTTTATTCATTGCCTGTTTCAACTTTAGGCTCTCTTTTGCGCTTCTTAGTCGAAGTTATCCTGACGTTAGCTCAAATGACAGCTGGTAGCTAATCTTCACCGGTGTTGTGTCGAAAAAGGCACCCCTTCCGGCCAACGTTGTCACTAGCAATAGTTAGCACTACCGTTAATGGTTTTTTTTCTTTGCAAAAGCGGGTTTACTTGCAGAGACAGTACCCCCGATGACGAAGTACGGTCAGAGCTTGTTTGTTTATGTAATATTATCTGCCTTTAGCTTGATTAAATATCAGGTTTTATGGTTTTATTTAAACGTCTGCTGGGCCTATAGTTGTAGATCACGGATTAGAGCTAAACCGCTGGCTAATGTTAACCAACAATAGCTTCACTGTAACTTGATCGGTCTTAAATGTGTTACCACTTTTGTCAGGACGGGTTCTTTTGCTGATCTCGTGTAGTTTGGTGTAAATGTGTCGTTTATTAGATGCCATAGTGAAACGTATGCACGTTTAAGTCAAATATGGACTAAGCCACGTAGCGTAACTGCATATCATGCCCGTTGTAGCGGACCACGTAACGTTAGCTGGCTAACATTTTTATAGGCGGACACGCTAGCAGGCCATTAATTTATTTATCAAGCATCCAGGCAAATACTTAAAAATATTTTAACTGAGTGCATGTCAGCTTTAATTATGGTTTTAAAATCCTTGATTTTAAGATGAACCATAGAGTAGTATTGTGCGGTAAAGCCCAGAAGCATGGCATTAGCTAGCAGCTAACCATAGTTCATGTTTCAGCAGGTGGATGCTATTATGTCATGTTTGCGAATGGTACTCAGATTTTAATTATTTCAACATTTCATAGCTGTCTAAAATTACGTAAAACATCAAGTTTGAGTATTTAATCTCGATTATTAAAGTTGCTGCTAGTTCTGGCATAATTCCTTATTTGAACGTCCTATTTGCACAGATGGAGCTAGCACAACAAGCCTCTGTGAACACAGCGAATGAACTTTGACCTGAGGTGTCCATTTTCTTAAACTTACTCTAAACCAGAATAGTTAAAGTAGGTTGACATATTCTTAAAAAGTTTTGTAAACCATTACTCTCCTGTATGCCATACTGTCTTTTTCTAGTCGATGTATACTTTTTAAAATTCATTGTCTGGGTTTTAATGTGAGCGACTAATTACAAGACTTTTACAGTTTGATTTATGAAATATAGTACAGGTAATAGCTTTTAGTCCCTCATGCAATTAGTATTTTTTATTTAAATGTGGGTGGTGGTGGTGGTGTTATCTTTGGCTAAACCCCAGACCACACCCTCACTGCTTCATCAGATGGTGTCACTTCATGTAATGCATTTACAGTAATACATTTACATAGCATGGGCAAAATTATTTTAAGCAAGATTTGTAGCACCTGCTTGCAATACTTGAATACAGTTTTAATCATATTTTTGTTACCAATTTAACATACAGTTCTTTTTAATTGTGGCATTTTGTTTTCTTCTCCTCAGAAAGGCTGGCAACACACCGCCACCCTAATGCAGACCCAGAAAAGAACGTGAAATGAACAAACCACCACAACCTATACCGGGACCTACTACTGTCCCAAACCCATCTCCCTCCCCTGGACTGACACAGGTGAGACCATTGACAGATAGATAATCAATGTTTTTCTATTTGTGTGTGTGTTTTATTAAGATAATTCTTTTTCTGATCTTTTCTTTAAAGGCTGCTTACGGGCCTGGGCAGCCAACTTCTCTTGTGTTTGCCACCCCTCCACCTCCACAAATGAACTCTGCCCAACAGCCACGACAGGTAGTCTTGGTCACACGCTTTTTCTGAATCTCCGAGGTTTTGCATTAAGTGTCTTTGTATGTGACACATAAGAAAATCCTTTTTGCTTCCTGCTCTCTCTTCACTTGAAATTCTGACATCGCTTCCTCTGCTTTAATGCTTTAGCTAAATATGTGTGTAAACACCTATTTGTCTCCTCAAATGTCAGCCTTGACTTCTTTACTCTCTTCTGCTGTCCTCCCAGTTTGCTACAGGGCCCCGCACATTACATCAACAGGTACTAACTCTCTTCACCTTTGCTTACATCCCCTAAGCCATTTCTGTAATGCATGTTTTCACCTTCACAAAATAAGAAATCAAACAAATCTTACTGTCTTCTTAGTTTTTTGTTTTTTCAGAAACCCACGTCATTTACAATAAGTTCTTCTCTTTTGACAATTTTTTATTTTTTTATTAATGTGTCTAAGAAAGTGTAACAATTTTTTTTAGTTCTATTTTGAAATGGTGACAGTAAAACTTTCATTTACAATTTTGGAGCACCACTTAAGTTCATTTTAGCACACTTTCAGGTGGGTCTTTTGGACTTTAGCGGTGGTTTTTCATGTCACAATAAAGCACCAAGTCTTGCAATTTTAAAGAATTATTTCAAAATGCAACTAAATTTCAACTTGTTTAGAGCAAGTGTTGCTCAAACCTAACTTTTTCCTCTATTTTGATTTTTGGCTTGTAGCAAAGTTGCAACTGTGCAGACATCAGCAGAAAAAACAAACCAGGACGTCTATTCACTCAGTTAAATTAATTCTAAATTGTATCAACTCAAACTCTGTTCATGATAGATGTTAAAATTAGACTTTCATAAGAATCTGTAATAGTTTTTTTCTTGTGACTTGGAATGTAGCTGCAGTGAAACAGTTAAAATGTTTTATTGGACTTAATCACTGCTTTGTTATTCTGATCAATGTTCCCTTGTCATCTTTCTCTTAGCTCATTTACATTTAAAGCAGGAAACTGAATGTTGGCTCCATTGACTTAAAATCTAATAACAGATGAAGCTTAATGTTTTTTTCTAAAGGAATATTTAACTAAATTTTTTTTTTAAACATTTGAGGAAAGGCCTGACAGAAAAGTATTGGACAGTATGTGACAAAATCCACCAAGCACAGTATTAAAAAAGATTCTCAACATGCTCTCTGACATGCTAAAAGGCACTGTGCAAAAAAATCTTTATAGGGTTCATCCTAAAGTTGGATAATGAACTGAATTTTGGTACCTAGAGTTTTTTCTAAGAAGGAACGCATTATAGTCTGGCGCTGTCTGTCTGTCTGGTCCTTGTTGTTTTTGGTGACAAGGTCATGGTCAAAGTTTATTCCTTTGTGAAAACCCTGTACACACAACTCTTCAATCATGAAACGTAGGAATGCCAAACTGCACAGCTCGACACTGTTGATCATCAATAAAGATGATCCTTATTGATTTCAAGGTCAAATGTCAAGGCCACATGTGACCCTTTTTATTAAACCATTATCTATGCTCCAGCTAGATATGAGTAGAATAGAAATGTCAAACCCTTTGTTCCCTAGATTGTGTTTAGCTGTCCATCCATACGACAGTACACAGGAAGTTGTCCGTGGTGAAACTTCACATACGTTTGGGGTAGAAAATGTCATTGGGCTATGACTCCACGTTGGATCTTATCTTTTTATCAAAACCACTTCCTCAAATACTAGTACTTGGGAAGTCCACTTCTATGATCATTAAATGGCTTAGATAGGCTGGTAGTCATCATTAGGTAAGTTTTTCGTATTGCAACTGATGCCTGTAGTTTCATGTTTTGACTTGCTCTCTAATTGAACTGTTTAGACAATGACTATCAGTGAAATGGACCTTTCACCCCACCACAATCATGTATATACCTCATATACGCACATATATGGATATTTGTGTAAAAGAATTCAGGCTTTGGATTTTGATTACCATACTCGATTAATCAATGTTATCTGTACTGTTGTTATCAGCAGTTGTTATGCACTTGCGTTTTTTAAAAATGGTTTTTAACTCATTAGAAAAAAGATTTGACGGACCAGAGGAGATTTCTTCTTTTGTATTTTTGTATAGAATTGCATGTGCATTAATGGTTGTTTGAGCTGTTTACATCTGCGAGATACATTCTTGCTTCTCATAAAACTTCTCTCTCACACCTTGTAATCTCAACCTCTCTCATTGTCTGTAGTCCTCATTTTCACCTTAATCTCACTTCCTCTCTTGCTCTCTGCTCATGTGTTGTGCGGCTGAAGGGTGGATACAGAGTGTTACAGGTAACAGCTTTTCTCTTCGCTCCACCTCCTCTTAATTTGGGCTTCTCTCAGTTTGACAGGAATACATGACTTGTGCAATGTAGATCATGTGTGAACAGCGACTGAATTTAATGTAAACATTAGCAGCTGCCAGAAGTTCATTGCTTCTAGTTGATAAATGTGTGTGACGGAACACACGTGTGCAAACGAGTTGCAAAATTGTCTAACCAGGCCTAGATCTGCAGTTAAGACAATAAATATCAATTGTGACAACTTTTGTCTCTTTTTATTTATTTCTTACATCTTCTGTTCTTTTACTTTTTCTCCAGAGTTACTACCAGAACCGACCTGCAATGACCACCAGTGCTCCAAGGGTACCTACAAGTAGTGGGCCTCGACCTGTTGGACCTACGCATATCTACCCATCCAGCTCCCAGATGATGATGATTCCCCAGCAGCCGCTGCCTTTTACCAGCTCTCCTCAGGGCTATTTCATCTCATCTGGACAGGTAGGCTCACATTAGTCCTTTTTATTTACAAGTATTAGCACTCAGCTCTGTAACCTGTTCACATAAGAATTAATGCTATTTAAGCTAGCAAAGGGTTTCAAATAAAAAGTATTTTTTGCAAAAGAAGATGTGTACAATAGGTCTAGTAAGTTTTTCACCAGTCTTTGATGTGACAAAATCCACCAAGCAAAGTATTCTATAAGTACGATAAGTGATGTTCAATAATGATTAAAAATAGAGAAACTCATTCTGGCTGTTTGAGTGTCTGATGAGACAAAAGGTTTGTAGGATGTGACTAATGGAGCCCGTAGAGAATTAACTACATAAACCCTCTAACCCCAATCTTAATCCCCATTCACTCATCACTCCTCAAGTATGGCCTCCATTTGATCTGAGTGCAAAGGTAATTGGGGTCAGACTTGAGTCCACAATAGCAGGACTCAAAAGTCTTGTAAGAAACATTTGTGCACCCCCAATTAAAATATTGCTGTCTCTTTGCTAAACTTTCAATGATCTGTGTAAACACACTTATAGTTTATTATAGATATGTCTGGCATAAACCTAGAGTTCTCATTTACTCCTTTGTTATGTTGCTTCTGCAGTACCGGGCTCCATACATGACTCCTACCCAGCAGTATCCTGTGTCTAGTGGTACAAGTTTCTACCCTGGAACTAGTCCTGCTGAGTACCCTGGTTATGGTAAGGCTTTGAACCTGAAACAAGTATCAACCAAGCACAACCACAAACAATTTTACAGTTTTAAAGGAATGAAATCCTTCAGAAATTAACCTCTTGCTCAATTCAAATCCAAATGCATATCCCTGTGTTCTGGGTGTGTCGTGGTTTTGCTTTGTTTCTCAACTGTGTTTAATTCTTTTCTGTGTCAGAACAGTGTTGTAAGTGTTGAAGTGCCAGTTGCATGTACTCTGGCTTGATTGTGCTTTGGTCTGTGTTCTTTCTATCTGCAGTCACCTGTAACACTGCCTTTAAGGTTCCATGAAATAACTTTTAGGCCATTTCTCTGATGGACACATTTTCCATAATAAAGTTGAGTGGGATCTGATGTTGTCAGAAATCTTATTTGAATATTTGTGAAAACCTAAACTCATTGGTAAAACATTACCATATATTTACAATCCCTCCTGAAATTGTTTTGAAACTTTGAACAAAATGGAGTAAAATAATCAATAAAGCCCAAAGTTTGCTACACTGTAATGTTAAAACAAAAATAATTTGGTTTGTTAATTACTGGTAGGCTCTTTTATTTCCTTGGCATGTCTTTTACCCACAATGCAATTTGGACTATAAAAAAATGAGTTTTCATTGGCTGGGAGTTCACTGCACTCTATTGATCTATACGCTTTGAGTTATAGCCTTTACTCTCACGAGAGTGCAAGATGATTCAGGCAGCAAGTACTGCACCTAAAGCACCATCATGCATTTTGGTTATGAAAAGTGGCTACAAGGATAAGTAGCATAAAGGGGACAAGCTGTAGTTCATTTCATGGAGCCTTTTTAACACCCTGCTTCCTCTGGATCCTCTCATTAACTCATTCTGAATCTGTCTCTTCCTGCCCTCCTTCTTTCCTCCTCCCATTCCCTCACTCCCCTCCTCTTCCTTGCTGCGTTCAGAGCCCTCTCTTGCTGCGAGGGAGAGGCGGGGTGGCGGGGGGAGAGGGGGTGGGCGAGAGAACGGTCGTCTCTCTCTCCACGGTGCTCCTCTCGCCTCCCAGCGCTACCCCGGTGAGTAGTGTGTGTGCTTGTGGTCAGCTAGTGTCAGCAGCAATAATCTTGTGGCACTTCCTGTCTCTACTCATATCCTAAATTTGTTCTTTTTCTCACTGTAACCTTTGTAGAATTTTCTGCCTAGATGGTCTAAAATGTGTAGCTCGCATAAAATAAAGGACAGTGATCATGCTAAAATGAAGTGGAGGATGTTGTAAAATATAGGATATAGCTTTTATACAAGTCTCTAATTATCTTTGTTCAAAACTGGGTATCAAAGAAATTGTGTTCGTATCAGGATTAGTTATTTTTATCAGACCTCATCTATGCCGTTGTTGAAATCCCGTCACATACAAATTAAAAGCTTGTCTATCAGTAATGATTGAAAAATATAGATATATTTGTGCAAAGTATTAACTATGTTTTCTTATGTTTTGTTTTTCCTCCTTTCATTCCCCTGATCAGCAGGAGCATATTATCCAGCTCAACCACAGTACCCCCCATCAGTCCAGGCTGCACCGGTCATGATCAACCCGGCCCAGCACCAGCAACAAGCCCCACCTCCTCAGCAACTGCCAGCACAGCCACAAGGCCAACTAAAGAGGGAACGCAAACAGGTAGTGTGTTTCAACAAAAGGGGCAGCACACCTCCTGTGAAACATGGATGAATAAAGACGTGTGGTGTTCGTTCATTGTGGAACCTTCTCTTTTACCTCAAAATAATAATGGCATTATAATGCTGAGTGGCAGCTAATGGTCAGATGTGATAGGTTTATTATGTATAGAAATATATTGTATACTGTCTGTAGAAACCTAAACTTCTTTTCTTTTGACAGATAATAATACGAGACCCCAACCAAGGTGGACGTGATATCACAAAGGAGATCATGTCAGGTGGAAGATCCTCCACCACACCAACTCCACCACAGGTAAGACAAGTCTTTGGGAAGTCCTTTAATTTCTAAAAATAATTAGTTAACTTTTATTATTGAACACAAGCAGCATAACATGACTGTACTTCTTAAACATTAAGGTTTGTGCTTGTTTTGTTTTAGGACTGTAGGTGAAAGGAAAAAATAGATCAGAAGAATGTTTACATAACAGAGCTGTTACCATTAGGTTGCAAAATAAAATTTTAAAAAATTGCAGACTGCTGTTAATGTCCTGAATGGTTAAAAATAAAATCTAAAAATGTGATTCGATCGTCCCATAATTGCAGAGATATTTTTCTTTAGCTTTGGTTAAATATTTTATTAACTTGGATGCTGCAAATTAAATATTGGAAGGGGGAAATGATGCCGTTTATTAAAGTACTTTACAACCACCTATGTGACTAAATACATTAAATATGCTGTTGAGAAGCAAGCAATCACAACTAACAGGCAAAAAAATCAATGCATTGATGTTTGTAGTTAATGGACAGTTGTTTTTTTAACAGCAGCCCCCTTTGAGGCTCAGTATTCAAATCTGTCAGTAGGGCTCGCAGGAGTGCTGCTGCCAGTTCAGGTGTTAAAACTAATGCTTTCTGATTGTAGGTCTCCATAGCAGATCCAAATGTTACCCAAACCAATGGTGAAGTTGTACAGCCTGTTGGCATGACAAGAGGAGGTAGGGTATACTTTCCGCGAATCTGAAAAACACTTAACAGCTGCACATTTTTCTTATTGAGAAATGTTCTTAATGTTTTTTTTGCTGACCAGATGAACATAAGGAGCCTCCCTCCAGCTTTGAAACTCCTCCGCCCCCAGCCACAGTAGAGACAGAGCCTGCGGTAGAGGTCAAACAGGAAGTAGACAGCCAAGTAACGCAGCCTGTTGAGTTAGCCGCACAGACTGTGGCTACTACAGCTTCTACTGAGGTGCTGCCCCCTCTAATAAAGGAGCAGCAGTCTCCATCTTCCTTCCCTCCAGGAGAAGCATGTACCATTAGTGATGCAGAGGTCATTAGTTCTAATGTTAGTGACACAGTCGATGCCCCTGTCGAACCCTCAGCATCGTTGGTGGCAGCACAAGTGACACCCGTGAAAACGGAGGAGCCACAAGCTGCTCTATCTGAAATGGCAGTCAAAAAGGAAGAAGTTAAGATAGAAGATATTAATACTTTGGAAAAAGAGGAGCAGACGCCTAGTGCTACGTTTGAGCCTGCAGTTGAGGTTGCGGAAACAGTTACTCCAGTAAAGATGGTTAAAGAAGAAACTGCTGCAAAAGCAGCAAGTGAAGTCTCTCATTCTCCCCCCTCTGTACTGGAACCTGCTGCGCCACAGACCCAGAACATCGAGCAGTGTTCTGACCCTGAACCAGAACCCACATCAGCTGAGATAGTAGAGTCTCCTCTCCTCAATGGCCTTCCTCAGGAGACTGAAGAGCTGTCTGAGGATATACCAGTTTCTAACACTACACCCCACAACAAACCTGACCCGTCTGAATCTCAGGAGTCCACAACTGTGGCAACACCCACATTACCAGCACAGGAGGAAGAGGAAGAGACACGAGAGGAAGAGTCACAGCTCAAGATAAAAGAAGATACTCCTCATGCCTCTGTCAGCTGCCCAGAGGAAACTACTATGCAAGGTAAAGAATTTATTATTGGTTTATGACAGAAAAAAATCTGCTTGAGCATATGTGCAGTCACTCAAACAAGCTGGTTAAATCTTTTTACTTACATGCAGGCCTGTAAAAAAAGTTTAACATGTACCAGTGCAGATAATTTTACATGTATTTCAAATAACTTCATCTGTCATGAATGGACTTCAGATCACATAGTGGAACTGAAAATGTAAATAGTGCTGTCTTACTTGCATACATCTGAACTTTGCTATGTTTTGAATTCAAAACAAAACAATGTGTAAACACAAAAAGTGAGTTAGGTTTAGTCATATAGCATCCATGTTGAAAACTGGTGTAATCAGGTGTTGTTACTGTAAATGTTTATCAACTTTTTTCTGCAGCTATGTCTGTGCCAAAGAAGAAGAAAACCATGAAAGAGCTCAACAAGAAGGAAGCCATCGGGGACATGCTGGATGCCTTTAAGGATGTGAGTCTCATTTTCAGCCACACTAATGCTTACAGGAACAGAAATTTTAAGAACAGTCATTTTTTAAAATTATTAATTTTTTAGTGGGATCTAAACGTTTTTAAAACGGCATTCTCATGAAGCTAATTTGAAAATTGTAATGTCAGCAGGAGCAGGTGGTTCCTGAACCCTCCCCAATTCAGACCAGCCCTCCAGCTCCGGCTGAACCTCCTGCTGAACCTCTTGCTGAGGCAGTCGATGAGACCTGGGAGGAAAAAGAGGATAAGCAGAATGCAGAACCAGACAAACCTGGAGACGCACTCGAGCCAACTGAGCAGAAATACCAGTACAAAGAAGGTAACTTGTGGCGTTGAGACAGTAAATTGTAACAGTATCAGATATCATTGCAGTTCGATAATGTGGGGTGTAAAGTGAATTTAAAGAGAGTCTAGTTAAAATAGTTACAGATATTTAAATTACATAAACAGTTTCACCTGACAGCCCAGACAGTATGTTGCAATACTTATACTGCTCACATGGGGATAATTTGTCATTACTTTTGATACATTGTACAGAACTGATTAAAGCATTGTTTGAGGACACAATGTAAATGAGTAAAACCCAACATCATCATTTCAGAGATTTTCACCGCATGTGGTTTAGTGATTTTTCTAAACAAAAAGATTGTTACCCAGTTTTAGCTGTAGCCAATAAAAAGTATAAAGACACTTGTCTTGGCTCAGCATCTAATTTATTATATAATTTTTGCAGAACAATGGAAGCCAATAGACCCAGAGGAGAAGAAGCGGTACGACAGAGAGTTTCTCCTGCGCTTCCAGTTTAGCAGTGCCAGTATGCACAAACCTGAGGGATTGCCCATCATCAGTGATGTGGTCTTGGACAAGGTGGGTGATGCTCATATTTCCCCGGGGGCGGTGTTTAAAATTCATACTTGAAAGGGATCATTTAGTTGTCTGTTTTTCTTTCCATAGTTTTCTTGTGCTGGAAATTATTTATTTGTAAACTTTTTCCCTTTAAATTCAGGTAAACAAGACTCCACTTCGACCTGCTGACCAACCTCGACAGGTGAACGCTGGTCCTGATTTTACACCCTCATATTTAGGAAATCTTGGGAGCAGATCAGTTGGAGGACCACGAGGCCCAGTGAGTTAATTTTCATCTTTTCTAAAATAGTTCTAGCCATGTGTTTCCAAGTTGTCATGTTATTATTCATAACTCAATGTTCATTTAAAACGCACAGGTTTTGTTCTACTATATTTTCTAAATAAACATCCTGCTTCTTCCTTTCAAGCCCCCTGGACCCCGGCGCTCCCAGCAAGGCCAGAAAAAAGTGCCAATAAGAATCATCAACAGCATGTCGCTGAATGATGATGTGCAGCTCAACAAGGCTGAGAAAGCCTGGAAGCCCTCCACAAAGAAGCCCTCTCGTAGTCGTGGAGGAGAGGAAGTTGATGAAGATGACCCTGAACAGGCCAAAACTCAAGAGTTGTTCAAGCGGCTGCGCAGCATCCTGAACAAGCTGACTCCGCAGAAGTTTCAGGAGCTGATGAAGCAGGTGACAGACCTGAAGATCGACACAGAAGAACGGCTGAAGGGAGCCATTGACCTCATCTTTGAAAAGGCCATCTCGGAGCCTAACTTCTCTGTGGCCTACGCCAACATGTGCCGCTGCCTTATCAACGTAAGTCATGTTCTACTTTTTATTCCCTCTGCTCTAATGATGACTCTAGCTTTGTGCCACGTGTCTGGGCCACTGAATGCTCATGATGGTATTGAGGAACTGAAGGAGCAGTATTTCATCTGTTTTTCGAGGTTTTAATGTCAGGTATATGAATATTGTTGAATTCAACCATAATTATGCTCATTTATTTCTGTGATCTGTCCTTCAGTTAAAAGTACCCACCACAGACAAGTCAGGAAATTTTGTGAACTTCCGCAAACTGTTACTCAACCGATGCCAGAAAGAGTTTGAGAAGGACCAGGATGATGATGAGTTCTTTGAGAAAAAGCAGAAAGAGTTAGAGGCTGCTAAAGATGTAAGCATTTTATGTATTTATTTTTTACTATCAGCTATTTCAAATAAAACTGAATAATCACCAATTCTAACAATGAGCACAAACACATCGTTGTATCTTTCTTTAGGATGAGGAGCGTGAGCGTTTGAGGGTAGAACTTGAAGAGGCCAAAGACAAAGCTAGAAGGAGGTCGCTGGGTAACATAAAGTTCATTGGTGAACTCTTCAAGCTGAAAATGCTGACAGAGGCCATCATGCACGACTGCGTGGTAAAACTACTGAAGAATCACGATGAAGAATCCCTCGAGTGTCTCTGCAGACTCCTGTCTACTATCGGCAAGGATCTGGACTTTGAGAAGGCGAAGGTTAGGAAATTATTAACAAAAGCAGATGGAAGTAAATTATATTTAGAAACATCTGCGCACTAAATGTCTTCAGTGATGACTGTGAGTTTGTGCCACGTGTCTGGGCCACTGATGATTAGTGATGGGTTCGAGGTACTGAGGAGTCGTTGGTGTCCGTTAAATTATTCTTACCTGCTGGTGTGCACTGGTTCTAATTTCCCCCTTTTTCATAAAACCCATTATTTTGTCTTTTATAGCCTCGTATGGATCAATATTTTAACCAGATGGACAAAATCATCAAGGAGAAAAAGACGTCCTCCAGAATCCGCTTCATGCTGCAAGATGTTCTGGACCTTAGAAAGGTAATTAATAATTCATTCAGGATGCTTCAATAAAGGTAGTAATAATATCGGTTTTATTAAGATAAATGATTTATACTGCACAAACCCTCCTCTGTAAGGTTTGAGCACATGTCAACTGTTTTCCGTCTTTGACCCTTTAGTGTAACTGGGTGCCTCGAAGAGGAGATCAGGGTCCTAAAACAATCGACCAGATCCACAAAGAGGCAGAACTGGAGGAACACAGGGAACAGATTAAAGTCCAGCAACAACTCCTGTCAAAGAAAGACGGTGGTGGTGGTGGTGGTGGGGGTGGGGGAGGAGGAGGAGGAGGTGGAGGAGGCAGGATGGGAGGTAACGTGGGAGGCCGAGGCCCCCACACACCAGGAGGGAGCCGGATCAGCCAGCCCCAGGATGAGGGATGGAACACGGTGCCCATTTCCAAGAATCGACCCATTGACACCACCCGCATTAGCAAGATCACGAAGGTAAAACCAAAAGCCTCCGCACACACACACTCCTGAACTGTAATAAAGTGCTCAGTAATGAATTTTGCATTTTATCTTTATCTTCCTGTAGCCTGGTGCTCTTGACTTCAATAATCAGCTGCTGGCTCCTGGTGGAAAAGGCATGTGGGGGAGCTGGGGTAAAGGCAGCAGTGGAGGAAGTGGAGTTAAACTAGCGAGTGGAGATCAAGGTAAAATACCTTTCTCTAGAAGACCATATGGAATTTTTTGTTTGTTTCGATTGTTTTTGTGTTTGAGACCTAATCCAACCATTTCCCCCTCTTTAGATTCCGGGCGTCCAGCCACCAGCACCCTCAACCGCTTCTCAGCCCTACAGCAGTCAGGTTCGATGTCATCGTCAGCAGACAGTGACCGCAGAGTTACCCAGAGGTACTAAAACCAACGCTTCACTTATCACTAAAATTCCCCATCCTTCTGTAGTTCTACTGTTTTGTTTGTTTGTTTATTTTTGGGTTTGTTCTCTTTAGCCTCTTTTTATCTAGCGTGAACAGCCTTGAGTTTTTATTCTTATAAATAACTTTGAACTTTCAGGTCGAGCTCCAGCCGTGAGCGGGTAGGTGACAGAGACAGGAGTGACCACGACAGAGATCGTTTTGACAGATTTACTCGCAGCGAGCGACGTGACGGGAACCAAATCACCAAGAGAAGCTTCAGCAGGGAGTCGCAGGAACGCGGCGTAAGGGGCGGAGAAGGCCGAGCTGCAAACGAGTCTGTTCGTCGCGTTGCCAGCATGACCGATGATCGGGACAGAGGCAACAGAGACAAAGGAAGTCGAGACAGAGGCAGCAGAGGCGGAGGAAGTCGAGACAGAGGCAGCAGAGGTGGAGGAAGTCGAGACAGAGGCAGCAGAGACGGAGGAAGTCGAGACAGAGGCAGCAGAGACGGAGGAAGTCGAGACAGGGGAAGCCGGGAACAAGGAAGTAGAGACCAAGGTAGTCGGGACACTGGTCCAAGCAAAGACTTCCCAGGTATAAAACTTACATTTTCCCTCAGTTTGGAATGGGTAAAAGCTGCACAAACGAGTAAAATGTAGCTTGCATTTTCACCTTGTTTTCCTATAGTTAAGCGTGAAGCTGCTCAAGCTCCTCCTGGTCTTCCTAAATCTGCCATGACTGAAGAGGAGGTCGAGAAGAAGTCAAACGCCATCATTGAAGAATTCCTCCACATCAATGATGTGAAGGTACATTTATATGGCGCATGTAAAATACTTGAAACAATAATTTTAATGAACATTTTTGCCACTAACGTCTTATTTTCTTATTGGCACTGTAGGAGGCCTTGCAGTGTGTGGCAGAGCTCAATAGTGCCTCACTACTTTATATATTTGTGCGCACCGGTCTTGAGTCGACACTTGAACGCAGCACTATTGCAAGGGAGCACATGGGCCTTTTGCTGCACAACCTTGTAAAAGCGGAGACATTACCCATCCAGCAGTACTACAAAGGGTGAGTATTTGTTAGATAAAAATCACATCAGGACTTTTGCTGTTTAAAAAAAAATTTAAAAAGTTAAAGCCGAGTTGTTTCCGTGTCTCGTTACAGGCTACAAGAGATCCTGGAGTCAGCAGAGGACATGGCCATAGACATACCTCACATCTGGCTCTACCTGGCTGAACTCCTGACCCCCATGCTCCACGAAGGAGGCATCCCTATGGGACAGCTCTTCAGGTGAGTTCTGCATGATAAAAATATGTAATACAGTTCTTTTTAAATTTAGAGGTTCTTTGATTTGTGGGCAAAATCTGACAACCATAGGTTAGATAATTAGAAATCTTATCAGTTCTCCTCTTCTATAAAATGATTAAAATGTTGTTATAACCTAAATGCACAAAAATCTGAATCAGATTTAATGTGTATTTTAAAAACTTGATAATTTTAGGCACAAATTATTTATTTGACTGTTTGACTGATGCATTCTGCTTAAACAGCATTTATAAATTAAAAACTGTACATGAACTTATAGTTATTTTAATATCATTCATGGTGCGTTTTCTTTTTTTATATTTTTATAAAGTCAATGCAATAAACTTTGCCTTTGGTCACTTTAAATAACAAAATTTGTGCCACAGATTCTTATCACTAAGGATGTCTTTGTTTTATGTTTTAAATCAGAGGCTTGAGAATTGTTAGATATTGGTCTTACAAATGTAGCATTGCTTTGACAGTCGTGATCTTGAATTGATATGTAAATATGTCCTCAGCTGATAAGTGAAGTTAAGGATTGACGCTTGTCAAACAGCAGTTACTAAAAGACAATTGAGCGTCACAGGAAAGTTTCCCTCTGGAATAAAAGATTGTAAATCAAATATAGAACTAGGTCACTTATCTTTAGCAAGAGCACTTTAGCAATCTGAACTTTAAACTGAAACATAAACGCCTAAAATAAACTGTTCCTTTTTTTATCGCGAGTAGAACGAATGTCGTAATAAGGCAATAAATGTTGCATTTAACAGTTAATTCTAATGTGCAAGTTTAAAGAAGGAAAGTTTAGCGCTGTGGGATCGTGTTTTCAGGGAGATCTCGAAGCCTCTCGTGCCTCTGGGGAAGGCTGGCGTGCTGCTGGCACAGATCCTCAAGTTGCTCTGCAAAGGAATGGTAAGAATACAGATCTGAAAATTGAGAGCAACGTTGAGTAATCTATGATGTTGTACGTTTACACCTTTCAGCACTGAATAAAATGTGTCTCCCCCCACCCCCGTCAGACTCACAAGAAGGCTGGGACTTTGTGGAGAGAAGCTGGGCTAAATTGGAACGATTTCTTGCCAGATGATGAAGATGTGAACAAATTCGTCACTGATCAGGTAACCTAAGAGATGTGTGGGAAAGTTTTCTGTATCAATTTGAAAAGCAAATCTTTTTTTTAAGCTCCTGTTGTCTTCAAGTTAGTAAAAGCTCTTGACTGTTAGATGAAAACAAGCTGCAACAAGTTGCTGAACCTGCCTTCAAATCTTCTGAGTGTTTTGATGTTATTTGTTTGGCTTCTTTTTTTTCCCCCCAGAAAGTCGAATTCACCACAGAGGAGATGGAGTCGAAAGACGCTGGCAAGAAAAAAGTCCTCAGTGCAGAAGAGATCAGCAAAGAGCTGGACAGACTCCTGGCGGACAAAGCCAACAACCAGCGCATCAGAGACTGGACTGAGGTTTGAGACAACTTAAGAATTGTCTGATACGATGTTTTTTCCTGCTTTGACACACCTGATTTGAAGGAATGAGGGATGAGCAGGCTTCTGCAGAACCTGAAGACCTGCTGAAGAGAGCAGGGAGACTTCAGGGACCAGGATTGGACATCGCTAGTTTACATCTGCAGTTTATTTTATAACCATTTTGGTCGTGTTGACTGTCTTGTTTTTCTTTACCCAGTTATGGTGACCTTATCTGTTTTATGCAATCTTTTTTTTAAATACTATGTATTGCCTGTGTTTTTTGTTTCAGGCAAATTTGGATGAGCAGCAGACTGCTTCCAACCAGTTTGTACGAGCACTGATGACCTCAGTGTGCCAGTCTGCCGTCATATGTAAGTTTGACGAAAACGCCACGTAGAAATTTGAGCTGCCTGTTTTTGCTTGCTCCAAATTTTCTCAAATGTTTGTGTTAGTCGTCAATGTCTTGTCACTTGTGTGAACAGAAAATGTGATTAGTTGTTGCACACAACTAGCATTATGTGGTTTGTTTTACAAGACAATGAGCAAACTTGATACAGGTGTTATAATTTTAGTTTTTGTGTTTATTTTTTAACTTGTCCTGTCAGGCGACAACCCTTACAAGGTGGATGTGCAACAGATCAACCAGAGGGCCAGCCTGCTGCAGAGATACCTGTGTGATGAGGAGAAGGAGCTGCAGGCCCTTTATGCCCTCCAGGCTCTCATGGTGTACATGGAGCAACCTGCAAGTGAGTGTTCAGGTTATAATTTGCTTAGACAAAGAAAAAAAAAAGAATGTTTCTCGTTTTCATTCAGCTAACATACCCAGTAAAACTGTTTCTTCCCCTCCCCTGTATAAGTTTATTGGGAGAGGGCCAATTTATTGCAGCTTTTTAAATATCAGCGACTCTATATTGACCTCCGCTCTTTGTTTCCGCAGACCTGCTGCGGATGTTCTTCGACGCCCTATACGACGAGGATGTAATCAAAGAGGAGGCCTTCTACAAATGGGAGTCCAGCAAAGATCCTGCAGAGCAAACGGGGAAAGGCGTGGCCTTGAAGTCAGTCACCGCCTTCTTCACCTGGCTCCGCGAGGCCGAGGAGGAGTCTGACAAGGACTGAGGGGCGGGGAAGAGAATAAAATCTGCTGCCCCCTCTTGTCGAGACAGGGAATCTGCAAAGAGTAAAGAACATTATATGAAGCCAGAGTGGCAGACTCTAATCAATCCTCAATGAGGATAAATCTTTATTTTATTATTTTTTTTGTTATTTCTTTGAGGGATGAACTCAAAAGAAACCATCAGTTCTCTCTCCTCCTCCTCTCCTGCTTTACACAGCAAGTGTCCTCATCAAATAAACTTGAAAACGATTCAGCAGGACTGCTTCTTAATGAGGTGTGAAATCTCCCACATCACTACGACTTTTCATCCCAGTAAAACACAAACTGGCTGCTGTGTCATTGTTCTATGCCTATGATCATCTCGGACCTGCAGAAAGACCCAGCAGGGGGGTGTGCGGTGTGATGGGTTCTGTGATTCATTGAGGGGTGGTTCGTCGTGTGTTCAATCCAAACACAGGTCTTCTGTCTGTCCTTTTTTTGGAATGTGCAGCATGACTGAAGTGTGTTGCTATAAACTAATCTTAATTTGACAGATGGAGTTTTTAAAGCAAAGGTTGTCTATTTTCTTTTTCCTGTTTCCTATTCTGAGCTTACAGTGGACTGTCAACTCTGGCTACTGGGAGGTGGTCTTAATGCTTCCTCCAAGCCATCCTCTCCCACCCCCCCGGTAGCGAGTTACACTGACTGACTCTTCCTCTATACCTCTTCTAAACCTGACTCTTAATGACCCAATCACAGTTAAAACTTGAAATCTGCAGAAAAAAATATGACTTGATAAAATATATATAGAGTGAAAAAAAACAGATGAAACAAAAAAAAACACAGAAGAGATCCGAAAGCCTTTTCTACTTTCAGTGAAAACTCATTTCAGGACCTTTCTGTAAATATTTAACGACGATGATGATGTTATACTTTTTTTTTTTGCTTCTTTTTTCAGTTTTATTTTTCAGAAACCGTGATTTTCTGATGTAATTGCAGTGTCTCCTTTTCCAACAGAGACCAGTTGTCCAGATGCAGAGAGGTGCTTTAGATAATCCATTGATTATTAGTTTTATTTGAATTTTGTAAATATGTTTTCTGCTTTTCTTTATTTAAGAAATGATTGCTTCTTTTGCATCAGAAACTGGAAAGAGGAGGTGACAGAACATTACAAATAAAGGAGTTATTGAGTTGCTGAGCAGAGTTTTGAGTGCAACCTGTTGAATACTTCCTGATTATTAGGGTTTACAGATAATTGCGTATAACTCACAGCTGAAGGGGTTTCTGAAATATATATTTTTTAACTAAACAAGTGTTTGCGTTCAAAATGAACAGTATTTCAGTTTTTTCTCACTTTACTATCACAAAATCACATTTTAATATTGTCTGAAAGAAGAAAAGCATTACTTTTGAAACAACTATTCCTTTTGAATACTGTCTTAAAGTAATCTTGCTTAAACTAGATTTTCTACAGGTCATTTAAAGTTGTTTTGTGTGTGCATTTATTTATATTTAACAAAATCCAAATTTCAACAGCACTAAAGATGTCATACTGTGGGGGAGCTGTCTTCAGCTGATGAACAGCTGTAGGACAAGAAAATGACCAAAATCTGGCTCAGATCTCAGGGATAAGTTTAATAACTCTGGAATCATGTTTTTGGGTCATATTCTAGCTTGTTTTTATGAACTATTTTTGGTATTTTCTTATACTGATTTAACACAAAAATTCTAGAACACAAGCTGTTGGTAATGTGCTTATAGGTCCGATTTTTAAATTATTTATTTGTTGGTTATACAGGACTTGTTCATATCTTTTTAGGCTTGTTTGATAGGGACAGACACACAGCGACATGGACAAACTGAACGAAACAGCAGTCCCATGTTGGCGTCATAGTGCAATAGCCACAGCTAATTCGCAGCACTTGATGATACTAAAAAAAATTGTAAAAAGAAAAACTGAAAGATCTTGAGATATCCTAAATAATAGGTTACAAAGCCTGACTTTTTGTGAGGTTATTAAAAAAAGGTATTTCTTAGGATTTCTGGTAACAGATCAACACAAAAGTAGAACATAATTGTGAAGTATGTCCATTCAGAAATGGAAATCTGTAAAGTGTGCTGGGCATTTATATTCAACCCGCTTTACTCTCGACAACTAAAATCCAGAGCAACCATTCCCTTCAGGAGTTACCGAATTAGTAAATTAATGTGTGTAATTTAATCTCAGTTTAAATCCAGCTGTTCTGTGACGACCGCAGAACAGCTACAGGAGCCGTTACAGAAAAAGAAGTTTGACAAATTAAATGTTTTGATACAAATCTGTGCTCTGATTTGAGGAAATCTAAAAATAAAATGAAACGGTAATCTTTGGTCTAGCAGTGGTTTTGCAAAAGCCAGAAGTGTTTAAATGCTGAAATATGTTTTGTAGCCGGACAGGTCATGATTTAAGTTTGTGCAGTTTGAAAGCCTTTACTCTAGTTGTTTTCCAGATATACGCAATTCTGAAATACAGGTACGTGCTCTATGTAAACAAATCCACCAAAAAGACAATGAATTTTTATTTTTTTTGTTTATACAATAAGAACTGATTCTTTTCATGACTCAGTTGCTGGTTTAAAACTGTTGGGTCAAAAAGTTTGACAGTCAGGTTGGGACAGAGAACCAGACGTCCAGACCTGACTGGAGGTCTGCTTCAGGATTAAATAAGTAAAAAGTAAGCTGGCGAAAATGACTTGTAAACAAACTAGTCATTGCAACCCAGTTTTTCCCAGTATGCTGGGTTAAAAGGCTCGGCTCGGTCCAGATTTGAACCTGCTCTTGGTTACAAACATTGTTTTTAACCTAACAGCTTTTAGTGTGTGTTTGATTTCCTACTTTTTGCAGTACGTTTAAGTTCTAAGTTGGTGCTAAATAAAAGCTAGAGTGGATGGATTGGGGTGGGGGGTTTCCTAATCATCACGCAGGGCCTTATTTTTATCGCTCATCCATCCAACCACGTGTGTCCTTAACGAGCTGCTTCAACGTGAGCTCTCCGGTGAGAGCTCTAACCCTCAGTGATTTTTCACATCATCATGTGATTGAACCTGAAGGTTGCTGGCTGTTCTTGGCTGTCTGTGTCGAAGAGGTGGGGGAGGAGGAGGAGGGGAGATGACACCGCCTTGCGTTGATGACGTTCGCCATCCGGAGACGTTTGGACAGCCTTCAGCCTATATCTCCCCCCGCCGCCCCCCACAGCCCCTCCACCACCACCACATATGCACGAGACGAGAATCGGTCCGCCTGAGCCGAACATGTAGCCCCGGAGTTGGACCGAAGATGTCGCGCTGTCTGTCGCCCGCAGCTGGAGGACGAAGCGCGCGCGGTATCATCTGTTGATCGGATCGGACGCAATTAAGCGCTTTGACCATCATGACTTCCAGGTATGGTGCCCAGAGAGAGCCGAGTCGGGAAGGTGTGGAAGTATATTCGGCAGCAGCTGAATCCGGGTGTTTATCTGATTTCGGTGTTTTGGAGACATTGGTATGCAGACTGAGACTTCCCAGGTTTCCAGGAGATGCGCTGGTCCTGATGCTGCCGCTGCATCCGCGCCTCCTGCGCCTTTCCCCCCCTCTTCCTCCTCCTAATTGCAGGCTACAGATTTGCTCTCATTAATGGCTGATGTGTTGTTTAGCTGTGAGGGGAACTGCTGCTGCTTGAATGCATCATTTCCAGAAAGCAAGAGAGCGCGTGCAAGAGAGAGAGAGAGGTGGGGGGTGGGGGGACACGTCAAATCTGGTTTCTGCACTGCAGCTTCCTGTGAGCTGCAGACACACTGTCTTTTCCCTCCCACTTGTTGGTCACACACACACACACACACACACACACACACACACACACACACACACACACACACACACACATATATATATACAGAGTTACAATCAGTACCAAATAAAGAAGGTTTACCCTGTAAATTCCACAAATTCATACTTGCTTGGATTAATTAGCAGTATTTATCTTGGGTTAAGGTTAGCATCAATAAATTAGTAGCTCCAAGGAGTCCTAAAGTTGTACTTTTTATGTCCTACTTGTAAATATAAATAGGTGTAACTGACTTTATTAGTTATTCTTTCATCGACATTTTGTTCTTTAAAAGTCAAGGTTAGAACAAAGCAAATATATTAGCCTAATCCCAGATTTTAGATAATGAACACAGATTATATAACATTTAGACGGCCAAGTATTCGAACGTCATAGATTGCAAACAGTTGGTTTCAGTTTCAGATTGCAAATTATTATTAATTTTGCCAAAAGCAAATAATGTTCAGGCCTGTGTGTGTTGGTCTGTTAGCAAAATATCCCAGAAACTACTGGACAGGTGTTAATAGAAAGTAATCATTGGATGTCCATTTCTTCAAACGGCACCACAGTCAATCTTAGACAACAGAAAAATGACTAAAACTCAACAAGTACATTCAAAATGAATACAAATAAACACTTAAAACAGAAATATAACAAATCCATTGGTGTTCTTCATGGTTGTCTCGTGTCTTTTATATTTTTCTCTAAGCTTATAAAAATGATTTAAATGAACCCGTAAAATAGTAGGAAATCACCTGGATCAGATTATTAATAATAATTTTCTGCACATCTGTTATCTGTTATCTTCATGTCTATGACCGACTGACGTTAAAGTATGTTTGTATAGGCTACTGTTGTTTACGTCAACATCCACTGCTCTGCTTGTTACAGATGTTTCAAAAGCTAAACTATAGAAATTATTACTTGCAAAAGTACAGTGAACGCTGAGTGCGCACCTAAGGTAAAAGTTAACAGTAGCTCAACAATAGCCAAATTAAAAGTAACATCAGACAGAATGACAGCAAATATGCTGAAATCTTAATGTTTTTATAGTGCAAATATTTGTAAATGTAATACATTTTTTAAAAAAGTTACAAAGTCCCAAATTCATTTTTCATATCTTCTGAATGAGCTGAATGCTTTGATATTTTAACAGCACCAAGTAGCTATGCAAAAAAAATATATAGTGAGTGTTTAAATCGGCAATCACACAATTATGGGATTATTGAAAGCAGAACATGATGAAATGATGCAGGACTGATTCATTTGTCTGAGTGTTCTGAGCAGCAGAAACACTGAATCCGTTCTTCACCTTTCAGGGCTGCTCATTCTGAACATGTGTTCCTGAGTTTATCTGACGTCTCTCAGGTGTTTTTTTTTATATAGTTGAAACTCCTCCAAGGTGTTGATTTGTCACCTGAGCTGGAGATACTGTTTACACCTTCACCTCCCCTCAGACTTCCTCGCTCGCCTTCCTTTTGCACATATTTCCTGTCATGCTTGACTTCAGTCGGAGCCTTTAATCGTCGTCAGAAGATTTGTTTCTTTCTTCGCAGCTTTAGGAGACAATCTGCTTAAGAATATCCGTCAAGTCATGCATGTTTGCTCAGGCTTCCTGCTTGTTAAAAGCCACCCAACATGTTCCAAATCTGCCTTGTGCTCCATTTATTGTAGCCACAGACTGAGGCTGACCTATTTGATGGTCGTTAAAAGTTTTTAAGAGTTCATCAGTTGGCCCTATCAGTTTCAATCAACGGCTTTAAGTTGAGCAGGCTTTGGAGGAGCCACTAACGCGGGGCTGGTCCCACGCCATATGCTTGCTTTGTCAAATGGAGAACTGTCCCTCGCTGCCCTCTCCTCCCTCCACCTCGGCCTTTCGAACCTGTTTCACCGGCTTACCGTGGCTTTAGCAGCATCTGTGCGGTAAATATAGGGCATTGTTGTCTGCTTGTCTGTCCCGGTGGTTTAAAGCAGCAAACCCAAGCTGTGGTCCTCAGTTGGGTCGGTTCATGGCACCCTGGAACCATCTCTCTGCTTCCACAATGAGGTCCAGCATCAGGAGTAGTGAAAGAATGGAGAGCCGAGAGGAAGAAGAGGTGGGATAAGATCTGGTTAAAAACTTGTATAGCTTCAGATGTGCAGCTTTTTTCATTTAAATGAAAGATATAGGCTAATTGGTGTTACTTGTCTTGTGACTCATTTTGAATTATGATGCTGAACAAGTGTCTGCCAGAAACTGTGCTGTAAGAAATGACAGGATCTTTGTTGTTGGTTTTCAAAAGCTCAGTTGCCTGGCTGCTATGTAATGTAAGAAAAACAATAGTTCACTTAAATGTTTGTGTTTTTCAGGTGAAATTTGAAGAAAGTGAAATGATTCCAAAGTCGGGAAAATCACCAGCAGACTCACGGAAAGGTGTTGGCATTCATGAATTTGCAGCACTCGCCAGATCGTCCTTAAACGGTGACAGAAAAAAAAAAAGGTTTTGATTTTCACGTTTTAAAGCGGCGCATCCAAACATCACACGCTGACCTCTCCCTCTCTGGAGTGTAGGCATCTCCCAGGCTGTGAGGGACCACGTGACAAAGCCCACCTCTCTGGCTCAGGGTCGGGTCGCCCACCTCATTGAGTGGAAAGGCTGGCCCAAACCCACTGGTCCTCCGGCAGGCGCTCTCTCCCAGTTCAACTCCTACAGCCATCTGACTGAAGGGGAAAAGGAGGCTCGGTTTGCTGCAGGTATTCTTTAATCTTCTCATCCGACAGAATGTTTGATAAGTAAATCCAGCTGTTACAGTTTCAAACAATGCAAGTTAAACAACCAATAAATAAAGTCACATGCGCTTATGTGGACATGTGCGTCCTCTTAGCATGGTTTAACCACAGCATCATCTCGTGACCGCTCCCACCTTCTGTCATGCACCTAATCCCCTTAAAGTCCTCTATTGGAGCAAAAAGCTCCACCCACCGCAGCAGCATCACTCTGGTGGACGGTTTTTGTCTTGGCGGCAGATGGTGGCCCATTAGAGAGACACTTTCAGAAGACTTCTCTGCCCGCCGACAGCGCGGCAGCTCTGGGTGTTTTGCTGTGACTCATCCTCTCTGGCGCCGGTGACAGTTGTGGTTTGATGAGGAGATAATGTGAGGGGGAGGAAAGTGGAGTGCAGGCAGAGAAGAGCGGACATCATGTTCATTACCGAGCCCTTTTGTCCCGATAGACTAATCAACACGGCTAAATGCCAAAAGTTGTCTCATGGGAACATTTAAAATGGAAGCACTGAGTTCCTGAGACAGTCTTGTTAAGTTCACAAATAACTCATTAATCTTCTCAGATTAACCAAATTATTTCAGCTTTAAACAAACAATTTGAAGATGTGACCTTTGTTTTCCTCTCCTAAAAACTAGAGTGACCCAGACGAGGTCATGCTGATAAAAATGTTCCGTCAACAACAAAAGAGAAAAGATATGCAACAGAGTTTTCTTATAACTCTAACCTTGTATATTAAACAAACATAAACTAATATATGAAGTGTTAGATTTCATTGGTAATAACCTTCTCTTGCCTCAAAGACCACAGCAAACACAAGAAATGGCTACAATTCAGCTTGTTTTACGGAGCTAATTTTGGTGTGGTCATAGCTGAGAGTTGTCCTCAACACATACTCTGAGAGCAGTAAGACCCACATAACATCACTGACAAGGTTTGAGCAAACTGTTGACACCACTGTCATTTCTCATCATAATAGTTTTTTATCTTTGCGAGCAAAAAAGGTGGGATATGTGCATTTCTTCAAGGACTGCAGGGCCTTTAATATGAAGTCATTTGCATTAGATTTATCTTGTTGATTCAAACTGGGTGTTTTTCTTTATAAGGGTACACAAAGTTTATTTATTTATCACAATGAATTTAGAAAACTACGCTGACTGATGGATGTTTTTGAAGTGATGTCTTTAAATCAACCACTGAATTCATGTAATGAACATATGTTCCTGATAGGAGTGGCGGAGCAGTTTGCCATTGCTGAGGCCAAGCTGCGAGCATGGGCGTCTCTGGATGACGATGAGGAGGAAGAGGAAGACTCCAATGATGAGGACCCCCACAACCTGTCCACCCAGAGCTCAGGTACACGGCATCTCCATCACACATCATCTCATGGCGTTCATCGTTTTCCTTCATTTCCATTCACATCCTCCTCATCTCCCCATCTGTCCATCCGTCTCCAGGTGTTCTGACTGTGTCCTCCTCCCTCAGACGCCGCCGTGTCCAGACCCGCCGGTGGAGCGCCATGCCAGCCTGAGGCTCGAGGCGCTGAGGTTCCACCCTCGGCTTGTCCTGTAGGCTCCGACAGCAGGCTGCTCCGTGGTCAGTCTCCAGCTCAGAGCGAGTCACCTATGTCACGGAGCGACTGCATGTGCCCATTCTTGGAAGAAGAAGAGGAGGAAGAGAGGCTGAGTGGTCTCGACCAGCAGCTGGCTCCTTCGCAGGATCAACACAGCGAGGTCTGTGTCCACAGCAAGCCGGAGTGGAGGTCCCGAGGCAGGAGCAGCAGGTTCGACTCCTGCTACTCCACCTCCCACTCCGAGTCTCCCGGAGAGGAGGAGGAAGAGGACGAAGAGGAGGACGGCAGCGTGTTCCACGAGCTTCGGGTGTGGCACTGGAGCCCCAGGGGCTTCTTCTCTGACCGTAGGTCTTCTGGCGTGGCGTCGTTTGAAGAGGAGGAGAGAGAGGAAGTGGAGGAAGAGAAAAAGGAGGAGTAGTATTTGATGTGATGTCTTTTCCATCTCTATGTCTTCTCGAGTCTGTGTAGATTCTGATGTGACTATTCTGCTCACGCTGTGCACCTCTCTCCTCCAACTCATCCTCCTCCTTGTCCTCCTCCTCCTCATCTCTCCTCCATTTGAAGCCTTTCGCTCGTCCGCCTCCAGGCCTTTCACTGATCTCGATCCACTGTTTATCTCTGCTGTAAACAGTACCCATGTCGGAGAGTTCACTGAGAATGTAAAGCTGTTGTTTTAAACTGAGTTTTGTATATTTTTGTGAAAAGTTGTGTGTTGATATTGAGTTGTTTTTTTCTATGGATATTTTGCAGTGCCGTTTTATTTTTGTTTGTTTGAGTCATGCTGTGTGTCATGTGGGTTTGAAATGGAAAGCCTGACTGTTCTACATATATAAATATAATTTTTTGAAACAAGAAACTTTGGTGTTTTATTCCCCATAACAAACAAACTTAAGAAAAAAAAAGGGAACCATTTCATATTTGTGTTTTATGAGGTTTTTCTTTAAATTTAATCATTCATTCATGTACAAAAACAACTTCATGTCCTCTGAAAAATAACAATGGCTGCGTTCAAATGCATAATTTTCCTATGTACAAAGTATTATGTATGGGATTCACATGTATTTTCATATGTACAAAGCATACAGGCCCGTGCCATAGAAAGAGAAATACTACAGACTTATTGCTTCACTAGATACGCTGAAAATTAGCTTATGCTCTTTCTGCAAATAATTCCTTACATGTAACTCGTAAATGGCAAGCAGTACTGCACATTCTTTATGCAAACAAAAACGTAAGACATTAGTTGCACAAATGTTTACCTGGGAGGGGAAAAGAGCTCAGTTTGGTGAGCTGCGGAGGTAATACAAAAGAGTAAGACATGTTGAATAAAGATAAAATACATCCATTGTAAGGTCAGAACAAGTACTTGTACACGTTTCCTTTTTTTTAGAGGGGGAGGGGGGTTAAAGGTAGTTTCATTCCTAAATGCTGGTTGACAAGCCAGGCTGGATTTAAAAGAGTTATGTATCTACAGCACAGCATGTGTCCATGTCTGTGTGAGTCCATGTGTGTGTGTAAGTGTGTGTGTGTGCTTTGTACAACAGACATTACATTCCTATAACCTGGATCTCAGGTGTTCCTCCTTTATCATGTTTCTTAAACTCAGCGTAAGACGGCGTTCACACAGTAGTACGGACGTTGCCTTTTTTTCGATCTACTCCCAAAAGCCCAACGAGCCCACCCGTTCAGTCAGTACAATGTGGTTATTACAACAAGCTTTGCTGTAAGTCAGAGTCCTGTTCAGCCAGCTTTGGGGACCTTTGGAAGCTGCTGTTTCACTGTCAATAGATTCCACACAATACATTTTGAAGGCTCATATAGACATCATTGTTTAGTATAAAAATAAAAATAAATACTGATGGCAGCTTGTTGTAATGAATGATCATTTTTAATAATGCTTTAGGTGATCTGGCTTTACTGCATTAATAAGGTATCTTTATTGCATTCAGCAAACACAAGAAAACACCACTTATTACAAGCCATTTATCATAAAAGGATACCTCAGATCCTTCGTCTGTGGAAAGGTTAGGAACAATTAATATCTTAACTGTTGAAGATGGCTCTTTGAATAGCCTCATTTTGGATAAACATTATTCTGCAGAGACACCCCCCCCCCCCCCAATAGGGAACTTACATATTTTCATGCTCTCCCTAAATGAAAATACTATTGAGAACCTCATAATATTTAATTATCTGTACAAACCAATGTATGTAATTTCCCCTATGGGATGAATAAAGTATTTTTGAATTGAATTGAGTTGAGTTGAGTGCAGTCAAGGTCACTTCTAGATTAAATATCCTAATATTTATGGAAGAACAAGAATGAAACAAAAACTGACAGTAATGTAAAGGTTTATAAAATAGTGTATGCACGAATTAAACTCAGTTTTTTTTAAATTGAAAGCATACAAACAGCTAACAAAGGTAAGAAGCTAATCATTCATACCTTTCCACAGAACCTCATTTAAAAAGGTCTGAACTATTGCTTTAAGATAAATTTGTGCTAAGCCAGTAAATAGGTAGTTAATACAAGCTTGTGCTCATTTGAATAACGTACGGTATTAAAAATTCTGTGTGCTTTCAAATATTATTTGCTCTTTTTGTCACACTTAATATTTTTATAATTAGAATATATAT
>JAVKLF010000064.1:9066223-9085414 GCA_034783495.1 Millerichthys robustus | reverse complement strand
ATATATATATATATATATATGTTGGGACTAAGCTCAGAGGGTTTTTAATTTGGCTAATTGAAGACATCAGTGTGAATCCAGATTATGAGAGAAACAAAGAGTTTTCATGTACACAAACAGACAAATACACAAACACAAATAAGCAAAAGGTAAAGCTGGTGATGTTCTATCTTATTGCCAACAAATCCCATTTAAATGAAGAGACAAAATGAGTGTTTCTGCGGAACGCTGAGACTGTGCCATGGGTGAGTTTGTGCCATAGAAACCAATTTAGTAACCAAGACTATTCAAGAGATTTTTTGGGATTAAAGCTGCTAACAGATTCATTTTTCACTTTTGTTTCAGTGACATATCTCAAAATGTGCACTGCTTTTTTAGGTTTATGTATCAGAACATAACAATTGAAAATAAATCACCTGATCTGTACCAGGTCTTAAACAACAAATGGCATCTTGAACTTAAATGGCTAAAACTCTTGACACAATTGAAAAGCAGAATTAACAAAACAAACCTGCTATGGTTTGTTTTTAGGCTGTGCTAGGCCTCTGCTCATTTGCACATCTTCAATTATAAAGTTGCTGGTATTGATTAAATGCCTGGTTCCTGCTGTAAGGTTTGATTAGTGGCTTCTCCTGCAGATCATTATTCAGCATTATGGAGCAGCGCCTGAATGATCTAAAGCCTCACTACCTTCTTAGGACGTTTTCAAATGTCAGACTTTAAAAAAATTTAAAAATACAGAAAAAAACCCCAGGTATTTTGTTTTTGCAAAAATCACCTTAAAAATAAAAAAGGCAAAAGCCCTTTAGGCAAATATTCAAACGTTTTGCTACCCCAGATCTGTTATCAACAAATGTCAGCCAATCAGAAGTCAAGCAGCTGTTACTGATTGCTGTCACACCTGAAACCCGTCAGCAGCTACTAATACAAGGTTCTGATTGGTCGGCATTTGTGTTTTGCGCCAGTATGGATTTGTAACCAGGAATCTGTAAATATCTTGAAAGTCCAGCAGCTTTGACAGACATCATGCGTCTGAACACAGACTGAAACATCCAGACTGTGTTATGATCGGTTTGACTCCGTGACGTCATCTTCCTTCTGAAAACCAAGATGAAGCATTTTCTACAAAGCATTATGACATGGAAAGCTTGTGTTTATTTACATGATTAGCTCCTCAAGCAGTCTTACACTTTAAAAGGTCAGGAATCCTACACATGTGATTTTATTTTCCATTTACCAACTAAACTGCATATGCAGGAAATAAACCTTTAAAACTCAGATGCAATCAGACTTTCCAATGCATGTAAACAAAGTGATGTGGAAATATTTAGGCCTTGAATGGAAAAATTAAAAAAAAATCCACAGACAGATAATTCACAAGGTGATGGTAGTTTTGGTTTTTTTCAAGAGATCTGTTGACTGGATTAAAGATACAAACCAGCTTTATCCTTCTCACATTCGCTCACACACGCTCCCATGTTAGAAACACAGAATTTGAAGAGACACTAAGTTTTTGAGGCAAAAACAAAAATCCTAAATCTGATCACTCTGATTGATCCTCGGTGCCACCCTCTCCCACAGGTTCTGATTGGTCCTTATGTAGCGATGGACTCTCCTGATGTTGGTGGTCGCTTTCGTTCGGCTCTGGAGTTTGGGTGGGAGGATCGTGGTCACAGACCAGCTCCGATTCCTCGGTGTGGGAGGGGCTGCAGTCAAAAGTAAACTCTGATTGGTCCTCCGTGAAGGAGGGGCTTTCCTGAAGCACCAGGTCTGACAGCTGGTTTGTGACGTCGCCGAGGCTGTTTTCGAAGTGTAAGTGTGTTCTGTCCAAGAAGCTGACTGCAACGTCTTTGTATGAATGGTCCGTCTTTTTGGCCCCGTTCGGAGGGTTGGGTTCCCGAGGTAAAGACAGACCTTTGTGGCGCATACACAGCTTGTGCAGTTCTGTTACCTCAGATACATTTGTGCTGTTCCCACTGTCACGGAAACTGGCCAGAGGAGGGCGTACTTTCACTCCGGTCACCGTCACAGAGCCCTCGATGGCCTTACGTAGCTGCAAAAACAGAGAAATGGGACAGTGTGGGAATGTGACTAATATAATCACACCAATGACAAAAACATTATCAGACCAACTTAAAGAATTACATATGTACCTCTTTGAGAGAGACCACTCCAACCAGTCGACCCATGCTGGTCACGTAGGCATGATCTAGGCCCAGCAGGGAGAAGATGGTGTGAGTCTGTGGATGAGGAGCAGAGCTGGGTCATGGCCTGAATACCGACTCAAAAGGGGCTCATTTCTATTTTGGATCTGGGGTAAACTGTCATTCTGGGGCTGCAGTGAATTTTTGTCTTTCATGATGAGCACTCGGTCAGATGAGGCAGATTTGGACAGCCCGCATAACATGACGCGTGAGACAGAAGAAGTTCTGATTAATTTGAGATTTCACTACTGAGATTCAGTGTCGTTTATGCTTCTTATTGATACCTGCTGTCCTCCTTTATGACATTGCAGGGGAACAGTGGAGCAGATGTAGGGATAATCAGGAAATAATTGCAGGTACGGCTTTCTCCAGGGTTACAGACTGCAAACGCTTATTAAAACCAATATACACAGAGATTATGACTCTGTATCAGTGTCTTCATTAACTTGGGCTCAGGGTTCTTCAGATTTTTGGTTCTAAAAACAATTTAAATTTCTGAGTATTTACATTTTTTTCTCTCCCTCCACAGGTTGTTGATGTTCTGTTGTTGTTGTTGATGCTGTACCTTATGCAGAGATGTTTGTTCTACCAGCTGGAAGGGAGCGGGATCAATCTTGCAGTTCTTGAAATCCACTAGTTCATCGAGCTGCTGGTCCTCCCACTCTGCTACCTGCAGAGCGACAGATGATAAGGTTGTAGTCTCTGAATCATCAGAGTAGATAATATTTTCTGGTTTTGTCTTCAATGGCTCTGTGAATATATTTAAATGCATTTTAAATAATGTGAATTAGACCAAAGTGTGGGACAAAAAAAAAAGAAGCAACCCTAGAGGGTAGCAATACATCACTTAGTACATACCTCGTATATAGCAGGTAAGTATCAGCTAGGTACCAGACAAGTGCAGGTAGGTACAAGAGAAATACCAGGCAAGTACCTGGTATGTACCAGGTATGTACCCTATAAGTACTAGGTAAGTGTCCCAATAAGTACCAAGTATGTAGGATAACAAATTACTTTATAATACAGCCTGGTTCCAGTGCTTACCATGAATGTACTAGGCAAATAATTGGCACATACTAGGCCAGTACTGGATACATAACCAGTACTTGCTAGGTCTAAGTTTCAAAGACAGGATTACATGAAGGTGCCCAGCTCTGCCAACATTAAAAGCCAAAAATGAAAAAGAATCATGTCTCTCTGAGTTTAGGAGCAGTTCATGTATACGTTTTTTTTATTTATTTTTTTTATTTCAGTGTTTCGTTTGCACAGAACAAGAAAAATACCCTTCTATTCTGCTCCATCTTCCTGGCAAGAAGTAAAACTGTCCAGTCGAAAATTTAATATTTAATTATCTCAAATATTTTAAGCATTTTTTAGGGAATAAAAAATCATCATTTCAAGCCTGTTCTTGTTCGTAGGTTTTGTTTTACTCTGCTCCCTTTTAAATGTCAATGATGTTTTATACTTTTGTGTAACTTATATCATGTGTTTGGGTTACAGGTCTCTCTTGTAAATGAGACATGTCTCAATGTGATTGCCTGTGTAAATAAAATTAAGCAAATAAGTTAAGACATTCCAGAGAATTGGAGCAGCTGCTGCAAAGTAGCATCAGATGGTTTTACGTTTGAGTCAAGGACCTTTTATATACAGTATATAAAACATTATAGCTCTAAGCATTTGTCTTATAGTATGATGGCGTAAATGTTTTCTTTGCAAACTGGGCCCATCTAAAGCATTGTAAACCAACAGAAGCATCTTAAAATGTATCCTAAAAAAAGAGACCAATTCTGGTGAAACATGATCCAACTTTCTTGCTCCTGCTAAAATACAGGCGCTGCATTTTGTACCAGCTGCAGACAGCATAACGAAAACTGATCTGAACCTAAAAACAAAAGTGTAAATTCATCTATACAAAAAAAGATTATCAAAATCTCAGGGATGTAGAGGGACCTTAAACTCAGCCAAATGTCTGAATTGAGAAATGTATGGTTTGACAATCAAGTTGATTTAATTTAAAATAAATGTTGAAAATTACCTCTGCAGGGCTCATCCAATCCTCAACTTCAGAAGAGTCCTGGAAATAACACAATTCAATCAGTCAACTTTTATGAAACCTGCAAAGGTAAACTTTATCCCAAAACATCACCTAATTCCAGTTCAGTAAACCAATCAGATTGTAATCCAGAAAACTATAAATATGAAAAACTTGTGGCGTCACAGTTTGATTCACTCATCAAACTGTGACGCCACAAGAAAAATCTAGAAGACAAAATGCAGAGTCACACAGAAGAAGCTATTCAACAGACTTAAAACTAAACAAAACTGATGTTAAAAACTCTTCACCTTTCTCTCTCACTTACACACACACACACACGCTCTCTCTGCAAAGCCACTTAGGATGCTTTAGTTTGCGCACCACAAATATTTTGGTCCAGCACTTACTAAGTGCATGTTGCAAGGCAACTGTTACTAAGCAACCGTCTCTAGGCGGCAGACAGTCTTACCGCCATGGAGATCCTCACTCGTTTGTTGTTGGGCTTTCTGTTTTCGGGGGAAGCCGGCCCGGCCGGACTCTTGCAGAGCCGGGGTTGGGGGAGAGAAGGCATCACAGCACAGGATTAACACACACAAGTCACACAAACGGGAGACTTTCTTTACATTTGAACCACATCACGGCAACGTTTGAGGTTTTCAGTCTGACTTCTGCTGGGAGAGGTCTAAGCAATGTGAGCACAATTTTCCTGAAAGGCTATAATTACTACCCCACAGATGAAGATGAGGGCACAAAGTCTTTAAAAAGGCTGTGCACATCCCACGTTTTAGTGTTTCAGCTGGTGCCTAAATGTCAGTTCGAGAAAAAAAATTGAACTTGTTTAGGCTTTCTTTTTAAAAACAGCAGCTGCAACAAGAGCAGGGGAAAAAATGTGAAATTCAGTCAACCCTAACAGACTTTTTAATTTTTATTTTTTCACCTGTGAAATTAAATAAACAGCTACGCTGCACTGCAGGGAAACAGACACGATGTTCCAACTTCTGCTGCTGCAGAAAAAAAATTATGAATCTAAATGTTTTTTTTTTTTTATGGAAGGCACTTGAAAGTCAGCTAAAATATAAGATTTCAACTTCTAAACAAAATTAACTAAATGATTGTTTATGACATTACTAAATCTAACACTTAATTTACTTTGTTTACATCAGAACAGTCAGAATGATGTGACTATTTTTACAGAAAATGTTGGTAGATGAGAAAAGAAATTCAATTACATCTCATAACTTTTGCCGTTTGTGAATAATGTTAGTGATGGTGATATGCTTTTGTCTATATACTTAATTATTTAAAGGTCCTTAGTCTTTGTAAGAAATTGAAAGAGAACACTTCAAACTCATAGACCAGTTGTAATATTTATACAAATAATAATGTCCTGATATAGCAAACATTTGAGGGGACCATAAAAACCTAAATAAGTTATGTTCACTTGTAAGAAAACAGCTGGATGAAACTACTAGACTACTAGACCAACAAATTACAAATTTAATCACAATCACAATTTATGTTCTGTTTGATGTTAAAGAAAAATTTGGTATAATATTAATAACAGGGTAATTATTTGCAAGAGGCAAACTGTTTGATTAGCAGAAATCAAAAATGACAACCAATAATCGTTAAATACCAATAGGGACATTGAGACAATTAAGGTGTTAACTGTATGAGTATAAATTAATCACAAGTTAAAACTTATATCTTTAATAGACATATTTACAATAATATCAAACAGATAATGGAAGACATGGGGAAACTGTTTTGATAATTTTGTGGCATCGTAGCTTCTCACAGTTTCTCCAAAATGATTTAAATCACTGATCTCCTTTTCAGCTTTTGTAGGTGAGACTTTGTTGGTTTTAACAGGGGTTTGTTGATTAGTGCACTGAGTTTATTTTTGCAGGATGATGCATCAAGACAGATCGGCTTCTGCCTCCCTGCATGACACCATCTGCACCTGAAGCACTAAAAAGCAGGATGCTCAGGAACCGGAGGCATGCTGTGCAGTTAGAGTGTAATCACCGACTGAAAGACAGATTGACGACCACAGATCAAACTTCTGCTGCCTTTAGATGAGTTCTGCCCATCAGCGACAAAAGAGCGACAAGCATAGACTCAGAGAGAGCACACACATCCTCTCACACATGGTGCGTGTCACACTCTCACATTAAGCTCGCACACAAACTCAGGATTTCTCACCTCCAGCAGCTCCTTGTCTTGATCAGCACAAGAGAGAGTCTGTGAGCCTTACAGAGAAAATAAAACAGGCTTTATTAATTGCAACATTGTTAAATTAGTGTGTCCTCGATGTTCAGGCTGGTTTGTTTCTCAGTGCCTTGTGTGAGTTCTTGCAGAGGTGTGAGCTACGTACTGTTCGGCATCTCCGTGTTGCTGATGGCGGACACAGATTTCAAGGCAGATTTCAGAGGCAGCTGAGGGTTGGAAACCACCGGGCTGAAGGAGGAAGACTCCTCTGTGGAGATCTACATGGAAAATATATTAACAGAAGCAGCCGGACACAAAACAAAACAAAAAAGCACATGCAGGACACAAACAGGACAGCACAGGTAAGGGCACAGACAACAGAGACAAACAGGACAGGAATTAATGAAAAAGTACTGAAATGATGCATTTATATAGAAACACTTACCACAAAAAGAAGTCCAAACTCTATCTGTGCCTTTACCTACTGCTACATGCGGCTCACATGCTGCTCCTGATTAAGTCTTACTGCTAAAACCCAACCCACGGCATACTGGTCCCAGCCCCCGGCCCGACGCCCCGCAGACCTCCTCACACCTGTTGGGTGCTCACCAGGAAGCGGACCCCTTGGCGAGCGCTGGCGTTGGTGGACACGTTGAGGTGGATGTGGGTGCAAGGGGAGCTGGGGGAGCTGTCCGGCGTCAAACTGGGCAGGGAATCGGGCGTGCCGTTGTCCTGGGCCAGCTGGCGGAGGTACTCGAGCCTCCGCTGGCGGCTCAGCTGAAGGGAGAGCAGAGACTGGAGCTGCAGCCGCTCGATGGAACCCAGCAGGATCATGGACTCTGAAGAAGAAGCAAATAAGTGGGACAAGATGGTCTCCAGAAATTAAAACAAACATAAAGATTGTTGCTAAAACAATGGTAGCACTTGAAGTACGTGAGTAAGTACGTGTCGTGAATGGCTCTCAGCTGCAACCACACAAAATATGAGCACAAAAACTGACCGAGCTGTAGCCATTTTAGTTTTAAAGAGTCACTTAGCTGTGGCAGCCAAAGAAATACAGATGTTTAAGAAGACTTTGAATAATGACTGCATTTGTCAGATAGGCTGAAGTGGAAAAAGGAGAATGTTTGAGGTTTGGAGAGAAAGAAAAAAAAATGTAAAGATACAAACCTACCTCTGGATTCAACCAGGGCGAGTGTTTTGAGATGACTGGTCAGCAGCATCTCCTGCAGATCTCTGTATGAAGAGTTAAGAGTGATGAAGCGCACATCTCTGACCATGATGTCCTCCACCCGGATGTTATACTTCCTGAAACAGGAATAGGAATCAGGGGCAGAGAGATGTGGGAAGAAGAAGAAGAAAAAGCAAGTGAAGTATTAATACCTCTATAAAAAGAGAGATAGCAAAAAAGTAAAAAAAAAATAACACCACTGACTCGTGGTGTCCCATCCCCAGCTCAGGCAGGTAGGGAAGTTTCTTGATGCGGATGATGGAGTCGTAAAGCGACGGCTGGAGTGCCTGGGCCACGGCGTTAGCCAGGATCACAGCTATCATCACAGGTAAGATGTGGGATATCTGACCAGTCAGCTCAAACACGATGACCGCTGTGGAAACAGTGTGGGTGACTGCTCCGGACAGAGCTGCTGCGCCTGTAGAGAGAGAACAAGTAGGTATGATACACAAAGACACAAGGAAAAAATACATTATGTCCCAGAGAGCAAGAAAAAAAATGCTACTAAGCAATACAATAGATTTGAAAAAAACGGATGTATAGCAACTCACCGACTACAGCATAACCACCTGGAACTATGGGATACACGCTGCCATCTGCGTGGATGCCATCAGGAAACGTGGCTGCCATGATTTCTCCAACCAGTCTGCCAAACGCCGCACCTGTCAGTTACACACAGACACAGTCTGAGGTTAACCCACGCCGGGACGTCCACCAGCCTACAGGGAATCATCAGAATCAGGAAGGCAATTCTTCACCGATTAAAAACACCGGCATGAAGGCTCCACAGGGAACGGGCATGGTGGTGGCCACAGCGGACATCCAGAACTAGAAGGGAGAGAACAGTTCTGGTGAGAAATACTAAGAAGGATAAATTCAAATGCTGTGTTTTGAATCCTCTGTAAGAGATTTTACAAGGTGTTTCCGAGCTCACCTTCATGACGATGAAGAGAATGAGCGTGATGAAGACGTTGACCTGAGGGTGCTTCCAGGCGTGGTGGTGGCTGATGTAGTCGAACTCCTCGGCCACGCCCTGACGACACCACGTACGGTTGTCGAACAGAGCGACCAGTGACTCGTGCTGCGTCAGCTGACGGGATCAACAACAACACAAACTGTTGGGTTCGGCATCACTAACACGACCGAAACCTTCTGGTCACAGTGGAAACACCCACCTGCTGCGAAGAGTCTCTTAGAAAAATGTCAAAACCTGTTTTTCATTTAAAGGGACGGCTGTTTAATAGCAATGATGTTTGTCAAAATTTTGTGTCAGCTGTTTTATTTGGTAACAAAACTCTGGTTTTGTAAAACACACCTCAAAAACAAAGATGGATGGTTGAAATAATAGTATTTATCATTAAGAAAAATAAAACAATAATTTAATGACAACCAATTAAAAGAAAATCTAAACTACCATCAAACTACTTCAACATGTTTTGAACTATTTATATATTTGTAAGTATTTACCTTTAATCACAAAATAATTCCAACTGAAATGCATTATGTTCAGTATCTTCAAAACATTTGTTCTCTGAAATCTACTTCAGCTTAAGGCTCCATTTTTGTCTTCTTAAGCTACTTTAATTCAGTTTTTTACTATAGTTTTCTCAGTGATATCTAAGACTTCTAACTTCTAAGACTGATGATCCTCAGTCACTTTCAGCAGAAATTATTCTGCATGTTTTATGTTTGGTGAGGACAATCTGAAAGGTTCGGAATGACTCTGAATGACATCTGAGTGAAGGCAGTAACAATAAACCACTCTGCAGCCCCTGACAGCAAAACAGAATCTTTGATTTTTAAAAAAAAAATCACATTTCTACAGTAAAACACTGGTTTGTAAAATGATCTATATGGAGAAACATCACAGTTACTGAACAGCCCAGGATCTGAACCTGTCGGCAGCTCTTACCATCACGTTTCTCACAGAGCTTTCAATCCTGTCAGACATATTTTCTCACCTGTCCTGCCATGAACTGCCCAAAGCCCGGAGGAAAGGTGAGCGTGGAGACCAGCAGTGTGACGAGAGCCGGGTACAGCAGCCGCCTGACAGGAAGAGAAGGACTGCAAGGTCGTTAGTGAAGGATGGCCTTCATCAGAGTTTGTTCAGTTTTGAGTCTTTGGTGGATTTATGACAAAAGTATCAAGTCAAGGTGAACCAGCTCATATCAGCTGAGTTTGCTTTTTTGCTTTTTCAAAAAACCAAAAAACAAAAACAAATTGGATCTGGTACTCACTTTCTCAGCAAGAACTTGTTAATAGTCTTTTGTTTCCTCATGCACTCCACAATCAGTCGGTTCAGGTAGACAAACAGAGCTCCACCAAAACCACAAGCAATCCTACAAATAGAGCCCAAACAAAAGGTTATTTTTTCATAAAAACTCAAATGAAACAAAAAGCTTTGCCATTGGAAATTCTGAAACAGTCTAGCTGAAACACAAGCTAGTTAAGTCAATCTCCCCCAGATGCTTCATAAGTTGAGGCCAAACAAGATTTATTTCTTATTTCCTAATAAAATGCTTCAGATAAAGTTGGCACATGTTGTTGTGGATCCAGCCTCCGAGCAGCTTGTTATTTGAAATAATCAAATATAAATTGCCCTTCAGGATCCAAGCAACAGCATTTTGACTTTTCAGGAATAATAACCCCCCCCACCCCCCACCCCAGAAAGGATCAAATTGTGGCACCGCTTCAAGAGAAATAAACTTACCCAAGGATGGCGAAAGCAGGAAGCTCCTGAAGGTCAAATGGGAAATCCAGGCGGAACCGTGTCTTAAAGAGAGCAGTGATCGTCTCTGAGGGAGAGAAGACTGTTCTCACTCTGCTGCTTGGAATAAAAGTATCGACTAACTTTGTATTAGGACAACAAAATACATCGATGGTCATAAATATCTGATCAGAAATAGACAACGTACTTTTTATTTGATCAAAAATGACACAAACAAGTGAAAATATGGAGAGTACTCTTTTGAATTTACCTTCTTCCTGGTTCCACACGGCCAGCACTCTGAATATAAAAGCACTGAAGGTGGCAGCAAAGAAGCCTCTCCAGTAGTTCCTGACTGCAAAAAAGGTTGATGTGACTTCAATGCTGAACAGAACACCTGCAACACAAAAAACCCCACATAGTCAGATGTTCACTCACTGAATCTGCATTTAACAACAGCTGTAGCCTACGTAAAAAAAAAAAAAAAAAAAAATACAATGATGCTCTTTGAGAAATATTCTAATTTTAATCTAAAAAGATTTGGTATTTTCAGATTTTGTCAGCAGTTTGTAACAAATGGTTCCATGTTGGTGTGGCTGTTTTCTTTTCTAAATGAAAGTTGTGCAGAACTGATCTAAGGTTTAAATCTAAAACTAAAATGTCAGTGTAAAAAAAAATACAAATTAAGTCTTTATTTCCATTTCATTTCAGGAAGTTAGTTTGTAGATGATGAAAAATGCCCACGAGGACAGCTTTATTCTAAATTATTTAAATTTGTATGAGGAACGGATTCGATTCAAAGCACTTTATGAGCTGCAGGTAAAGAAAAACAAAATACCAGAACAACCAAAACAGAATTTATCACAATTAGATAAAATGATCGAGAAGATAAATAAAAATTTGGTCTCGTTACAATATTAACGGAAAGGTCAAAAGACTTTTAAACTGCTCAGAACAAAAATGGAAATTTGAACATTTACATTTACATAAGTGGGTGAGTCCATCTGCTGACAAACAGAGGATCAGCTGCTGAGTGGACCCAACATGATTCATCACTTCAACATTTAAAGCAGCAAAGTTTCATCTAGATTATAGACACTGAGCACAGAGTGGAAGAAAAGTGGATGTTGACTGGAATAGTAGTAGAAACTTTGAAGGTCAAAATAAAATTGTAGCTTGGAAACCAATCAAATGGCTATTAAAACGAAGTAAACACAATTTATTCAAACTTTTTCAGAGTAGAATCTACGAAATTTAAATATTTTCACTCTGTTTTAGTCTTTGTTTTAGTTAAATTCATACTTTTATTTCCTTACCCGTCTGATCTCCGTTAACAGACCTGATTGTCTTCTTGATGGTATTCAGTAAATTTGCACAATAAACTGTATTTTTAGTTTTATTAGCTCATAAAAAGATGATAATCAGTACTCAAAGTAAAGTTGTCTATTTACAGACATTTGCACTTTAATTACTCATTGGCTTTTGTGATTCAACCCCTTGTAAAAAGAAGTTTTCTCAAAAGGTTTTTGAGAAGAAATGAATGTCTTTTGGAAAACAAATTGTTCTGGGAGAGAAATCATTCTATATTCTTAAAAATCTGTAAATGAATAAAGATGGCTATAATTAAATAATTATTAAGATTTAATTGGTTTCATTGGTTGAAGTTGAAGAGATTTAACCATGTAAAAAACATGCAAGTTATATACTACAATAAAAAAAAAATTTTCCCCCTAAATCAGTATTTTGATATCTTCATCCCACCGATTCATCTTGGAAAACATTTTTGGAGAAAAGCCAGAGTCAGAGTTCAACTGTTTGCAGATGATGGGATTCTGTTCACTTCTTTACAGTGTGATCTTTAATGCAGACTGGGACAGTTTGCAGTCTGGGATGTGGCTGAGATGATTGTTGGACCCTCCAAACAAAACATCAGGGCTTGAGGAGCTCTGCTGACCCAAACAAGTGAGTTCATGTATCCTGGGACCTCTTTCGTTTTTTCAAGGTTTTCCAGATAATCTCATGTGTCAGAAGGCTTCCAGGGTAAATAGTAAAATTCACTGAAGGGGAATACAAATCTCATCTGGTCTCAGGATTCGTCAGGAAGAGCTGGGAAACATCGCTGAAGAGAAGAATGTCTGGAATATCCGGCTCATCCCGTTACCACCACCATGGCAAACCTCGGATGAGCGGAAGACAATGGATGGATGAATGGATGGACAGATGGGACCTCTGGTTGAGTCAACATGGAATGTTCCACAAGGAACGATGGGAAACATAAATATACATGTAAGATTCATGGCAAGTCAGGCTGAAAATTGTGGCGATACAGGTTATTGTTCTGGATTAAAAAAAGATTTAAGACTAATACGCTGGCCAAGATTAGCATTCTCTATTACTTCATCCAGTTAGCCTCTGAGTTTATCTGCCATCAGATTTGTATTTTCTGAATCTTACCTCCAATCGGGGCAGCAAAGCAGCAGCCAACACCAACTGCACAGGCAGCCGACAGCATCTCAGTGTTCCTCAGCTCGTTCTGATCAACAAAGAGTCAGAGATATACACAAAACAAAACAACACAGAGCCATACGTTCAAGGACATAATACACACCAACAAATCCCAATAGGTGCATGGACACAAGCACATGCCAACAAAACACACAATGTAGCAGTTTTATTCCAAAACTGTATGTAGGAGGTTCAAATGAAACAAGTGATTGAGTTTTGAAATTGTGAAATGAGATGTTAGTATCAAAAACAAATTGACAGCGATTGACGCCTTGCTGCGACGACTGACTGAACAAATTTAAACACGGCAAAGACAAACAAAAAGACATCAGTCTGCCTCGGTTTCTGAAATGGACAGCATGGATTATTGATCCTGATGGGATTGGCAGTGGAAACAAACAATAAAAGAACCTTTCTAACTTGTGTGTGTTCATACCTTGCTTCCTTCAAAAGGCTCCTCCTTTAGCAGTAAAAATGAACACAAAGAAATATGTGTGAACGTAGAAGTAATTTCCCACTAAATCACACAAGCTTCAGCAGTAGCATTAAACCCACAGAGGACTGTGTTAACATTTCTCTGATGAAGCTTATTGTCCATATGGGTAACCACTGGGCTGTGTCAGTCTTTGTCATTATGCTGACAAGTGTGTATCGGACATCACAGCAGTCCATGCTCCTCCTTATTGGTGCAGCGAAGAGAAACTCAGCATCCAGAGCAGAAACAAGAGGTGAGGTTTCATGTGCGTGGAGGTGAGAGTGTGTCCTGGAGAATGGCAGAAATATTCATGGTTTTAGTTTTGTTTTTCCTTCATTTATAATGATAATAATAATAATAATAATAATAGTTTTAAAAAAATCCCTCAAAATGGGTAAACATTCTACAAAACAGATTTGTAATCAATAGATTCCCACAAATAAACTCCTTTGATTACAGATGCTGTCTTTAAACTGTGAGCTGATAATAATCTGCATGGTTGCTTTTTGTTTCTTCCTGGAGGACTCATTTGTCAAAGAGCAGGATGTAAGAAAATTGGATATCAGATCACAGCACAGTTTTCCGCCTAAAGCCCCCCTGTGATCCCCTGTGATCATAAGACTTTAACTGGTCCAGTCTTTAAAAAAAAATAGCTGTTTTTCCTTTTGATAAAAAACCCCAAATCTGACACCTCACATAGAAAAAACTAAAACTGAAGTTAATTAATAACTCTCCTTATTAAATCACTTTTAAACATGATGCAAGGATTTACAGGTACTAAAGCTAGACACACAAAAAAGGTTCCTTTAAACACAAATTTGTATTTAATCTGCTTGTTTCTAATCATTTCCATCTTCCTCACCATGTAAATGCCACCAAAAACAGCAGCCATGAATTTACTCAGCAGAGCAGCACACAGACTGGCGACATGAACGAAGGGTCCCTGTGAGGGAAGGTGGAGAGAGATGTCAGCAAACAGGATACCAATTAAACTTCTTCACAACACAGAGGAGGTAAATCTGCACTCAACATCTCAGAACGATGACATCCTTCTCAAAGTCTAATTCAAACTACTTCATGTATCAGCTGTAAGCTTTAAAACATGTTGTTCCTGCCACAGTCAAGACAATAATACTTTGTATTAAATACATTACAGTAGTCAAAATAAAACATAACTTGTTTCAAGTCACCAGCTGACAAAAGGTTGACTTGATTTTACAAATCGGAATACAAAATCTGCATATGTTTGATTTGAGCATCAAATTTAAAATCAGATTAAGATCTAGCGCCTAACAGCTGAAGTGATATTATTTCAAAGACTTTCAAGACTTAAAAAAACTGAAGGAACTAAATACATTAATGTATTGTAGTTAACTGGGTCAGTTCTGGGCGATCTAGAATTTAATGTCAGAAATACAAGCTGTAACATTTGCAAGGCTGAGATCTGTTGGTTTTATAGAAAAATTACTATTGGGTGTCATCAGCATAAAAATGAAAATGAAAAACAGAGAGTAAATAAAAGCCAAGCAATGACCCTTGAGGTATGCCAGGACAGATAAATATAATTTGGTAAAAGTGATGATGTAGGTTCTGTTGGAGGGGGTTGAGTGTTTTAAATTCAAAGCCACCTTTTTAAATCCAACTCATAGCTCTAAATGAGTCCAAAAGAGGCCATGATTGACAGCATCAAAGGCCCACTTCAGTTAAAAGGGATTCAAATTGAGCTGTGACCTCCATCAGTACTCAGCAGCAAGTCATTAGTCACTTTAACAAGCAGAGTCTCTGATGCCCCTACCTCTTTCCCCAGAGGCATCCCACTGCCCAGGGCACAGGTCAGACCAATGACTTTGGCCACAAACGTCTTGAAAGTCAGATACTCCTTGAGCACTACTCCCCTAAGTATCGTTTTCATCTCAGGAATACCTGAACCTGGAAAAAAAAGAGAGAGAAAGAGATACCAGGTGGGATGATGAAGTGCAAAGAAAAGACAAGATGAAAGAAAGCAATTACACTGATTGGGATGAAGATGAATAAATGAAGAGCAAAGGGATGGGATGTAGGTGATTGATATTCGTACAGTTTTGTGTATGCACATTTCATCAAAGATACATTTTCTGAATGCCCTGCGGAGACTTGCAGCGCACGTCCTTGGAGCCTTCAGTGTGAACTTCAGAGACAATTACATTATTCAAACACAGGAAAAATGACCATGAATTAGTAAAAAGAACACATAGGTTTGTGCATAAATGTTATGTCTTACCCACAGCCTGAGGTGCCAGAATCTGAGTGAATCCTGCTGAGAAAGTAATGAGCACCACTGGATAGGTAACCCAGGCGATGTACTGCAGGAGCATGTTGCTGTCCAGGCCACCGTACATCCATTTCTGTGCTACACACACACACACACACACACACACACACACACACACACACACACACACACACACACACACACACACACACACAAGTAAGTAATGTCACTTTTGTATCAGGCACCAGCAAATTAAACCACTCTACATTCTCTACTTTTGAATTTCTTTCTCACTTTCAGTCTGATTCGAATTAATGAATACTCCCCCCCCCCACACACACACACACACACACACAAACACACGCTTTTAGCTTGAGCCTTCATTAATCACTTGCTTCTAAATGCTGCAAACTTCAGAGGAAAAAAGGAAGGAAAGCCACAAGGATCAAAAGTAAGCAAAAACAGAACATATCCCCAGACGTGACAGGGCCATTTGTGCCTATCTGATCTAAATAGTTTGGATAAGAGGAGACATTTGAGTATTTTGGAATGTTTAAATAAGTCACGCATAATGAGCAAAGTCAGAAGTGTTGAGCATGATGTGTCCATGAGAGCTGGATTAAGAAGAACCTATGTTGTAGAAAATTGAGATTCTCTTAGATTCTGATATCCTCACCAGGTGTAACAGAACGGTCCTGCACGTATCTGTTCACAGTTCAATTTCAGGTTAAGCTGCCCCTTTAGGTGATACGACCTTCTAGTTATGACAAGACTGGTGATAAGCTTTGTTCAAATGAGCATCTCTGACAGTCTGAGGTCAGACAGATAGGGTCTGTTTCTTCCCCAGGGTGCTCTGCTTGACTATTCCTTTGGAATAAAATGTTAGAAACAACAAGCTGAATCTTTTTGCCATGACATTTTGGGTAGCAGCAGTGGGATTCCTCAAGTTCTTGCACCTGAGCTGAGGCTAAAGTCAACATCCATAGCAAATAGGGTTGAGAAGCAGATGAGAAAGAGGAGCCAAAGATGAAATCCTAAGTCTACAAGGCAAAATGTTGTAAGGTAAGGCACTTGAGTTTTGTTTTGTGTTGTTTTTGACCTCTGAAGAGCCACAGCCCAATTTCACCCCTGCTCAGAACTGGTTTCTCCCATCTGCACCTCATTTGCACCGCAGCCTCTCACTAAATCCCCATCCTAATGGGTCTAAATTAGTGCCTCCAAACAGCTCATATAGAGGTCTGACCCACATAAATGCAACTCCGCAGCTTTAGTGAATGAAATTGTTTTTTTTTTTTCTTCCCTCAGTCACTTGTCTCTTTCTTACCTTCTTGGCAGAAGGCGATGGCGTAGTCCATGACCCAGCTGACCAGAGCCATGAGCAGTCCCAGCAGAATGAGAAAGATCCAGTCCTCTCCCACACGCGAGATCAAGAACTTTTGGCAGCGAGATGCACACACTGAAGGCGCAGAGACAGACAGAAAGAAAAGAAACTAAAACCTAAATCTCCAAGCAAATTATGCCCCAAGTCTGATGGGACTGAAGAGACAGATGGGGTTTTGTAGTTTAGATCAACGCAAAAAGGAGCAGTGGAAGCAAAAGGCTTCTGGAATTCATATTTTAGTTTATAAAGTAAACAGGAAGTATGAAAAAGGATGCTGAAAATCATTAAAAAAAGAGCATTTATTTTTGAAAAGTTTAAATATAGTAAGACAGTTTTAAATCATTTCTGAATCTAAATCAACTTGTGCAAATATATTGACATAGTTATAAACCCTGCTACATTTTAATCTATAAATCTGAGTTAGGTCAGCTAAAAGAAGCATCACTGGACTCATTTCTCCTCTCCTGTCTGTGGATGCAGCCAAAGCCTGGAATTTTCATCGACATGCAGAGGATTTGTAGATGTGCCCTTCCCAGGAGGAGAGAAGAAATGTGCCACTAACACATATACAGATTCATGTTTCCTAAAAACGCTTCAGTGGCGTTACGACAATTTTGCTTATCCTTTTACGAACGTCCTACTTCATAGATTAATTGGCACAAGTAGTTGAGAAAACTTAATGTAGGAAAAAAAAGGAGTAGGATATATGTGGAGAAATGGAAAAAACTTGGGCTTAAAATTTAGCTTTTTTCCTTTAGTGAATGTTAGGTCTTCAATTAAAGGAAAGAAAAAAAAAACATTTAAATGTTTGAACTTGAATGATGCAGAAAAATACATCATTATAGTAACTTTGTGTTGCATGCAGAGGTCAGATCACAACTGAATCTCTGAGGGAAAGAAAGCACAACTGTGTGTTTGAAAGGATGCGATGCCCAGCCGTCAGACCACCTGCTGCATGGAGAGCTGCCAGCAGACAACAGACACAAGCACACAGAGTCAACATGCAAACACTCATGTGCAGAGACCCACTAGACAAGCTAACAAAAAGGTCAATATTTAAAAAAGATAAACTCGTATGACTATACTAAACTGAAATCTTTATTCTATTCTTACCTTGACACCCAAAATTCATTGTAAATCTTCAAACTGAGTGTTGAAGCTCTAACAGGCTGGTCAAGATGTGTGAGGAGTTGATAAAGACTGTTCTCCCTTTACACAAATGTCCTCACAGAGATAGCTCTTTGAGTACACATGTGCACGGAGCGTCTGGCACCCTCACAGTCACGTACTTCAGCGTGCAGCTTGGCTCACGCTCACATCCGTAGGTTCGTGGTCCTCACAGATGTCGTCTATCTCTTAATAAAGATCACACCCAACCCAACGCCAGACATTTTCTGCTCCTGCAATGCGTCACTGGACAACAACATGCTTTCATCAGGAGGAAAGCCGTAAAATAAACAGGCCTCTTTTCAGCCACGTGGAGTATATTCAGACATTTAGAGACAAACCTAATACACCAAGACTAAAATGGAGAACTGAGTCACACCAGCCAGCCATAAAATCCTGGACTTTTTTCTTTTCTTTTTTTTTCCCAAGTCAAAATAAATCTCCTTTAGGTATATGGATTTAGCTTTCCATCACGACTGGCTCCAGAGCCTTCAGCTGCATGTGTAGGCTGCCTTGTTCAAACACTGCTGCAGCCACTGATCTGAAATGAGTCTCTCACACTTGAAGTCCATCACCCACACAGATGCGGTTCCCACACAGATGCATAAGAGGAAAACACTGAAACTCCCACTTCCTCTGAAAATCTGACGGAAGCCTCTCTCTGTGTGTATTACCTAAGAAGAGGCTGGCCGGCCCGAGCATCTGAAGAGGAGTCTAAAAATACAAGCAGTTCTTGATCTACGGGCGTACACTGCAGACAGGGAGCACACAAATCATGGACTGCTGATCCCAGAATGATAGTTTTAAATGGTTTCCTTTAGCAAAAGCCAGCAAGGCTGAGCTGATGTAGTGCAGCTTTCACCTGTGGAGCAATCCATCGCACTTTAATCAGACCAATATAGACACTGAGGGAGGAGGCAGAGATTGATTTTTAAAACTATTGAGCTGGATCACTTGTGCAAGAGCACATATAGGAAAATAATAAAATAAGGAATAATATATATTATATATATATATATATATA
>JAVKLF010000064.1:8995149-9043878 GCA_034783495.1 Millerichthys robustus | reverse complement strand
AACCTTGATTATGACAGGAAAAGCCTCAGTACTGCACATCTCAACCCCTTATGGGTAAACAGGTGCTGTGGGGTCTGCATTTATAAAGATATTTTTATAGTATCTAATTATGTTTGTAGTTAAATTTGTAGCCCATCTTCATATGTTTTAGTATTTTAATGTCTAAAATGTATGCAGAAATAATTACATTGCAAATAATGTGAAAAATAGAAGCCAGGAGAAAGTTCACTCAGCATTCACACCATTGCTGACAAAGGCTCATTTTTACAGGTAGTGCTCTTTCTGACAGCATCACCAACTTATTGATAAAGTAAATATCCTCCACCTGTAGCTCTGATGGCAGCTGTGCAAATTAATTCTTTCACAATTATAAATCATTAACTCATGCTGTTTCTTAAAAAAACAGCAAATACCAACCAAGGGAAAAAACTCTCAAACGCCATTTTTCAGTCTGTAACATCCTGCCAAGCTGAGCAGCAGTGAAGTTGGACAGCATTGTCCTTTTAGTCCAGATAACACTTCCCACCACCAAATGAGAAGGTGGGAAATCAAATGGTGTGAAGACAAAAAGGACACACAGCTCCTTTTTTTATGAAGTGCTGCAGCAGGCTGAGGGGTATTTTCCACCTGACACATCTCTTAATAGAACTAAGGTGGACTGGAGCAGCCGAGCAGGGCATGGCTTTAAGCAGTGAGTACACCCAAGTGTGAGTCTTTTAATGGACTTGTAATAAGCTGTCTTGTGGATCCACAGCTTCAGTGTGTTATTATGTGTCCATCCAGGACTCCTGCTGGTCTGTGTGCTGGCCTCTGAGGGGATGTGGAGCACAGAGAACAAACCCGAAGCATTTGTGTGCAACAGAGCTGCCAGGAAGGCGATGAATGTAATTCCACAAATTCAAACTGCACTGGTAAGAACTGTAGATTTTTTTTTAGCTTTGATGGAAAACTTTCTTGTCTCAACACAACCCACTTGGATGCTGAATCTAACCCCTTTGTTGTTGTTTTATTTTTTTTACTGTCAGTCTATCCACACGTATGTTTCTGTCATTGCAGAGTGAGTGTTTTGGCTCCACTATCCTCTCCACACCTGTTCAGCTGCCCTGCACTGAGCTTCACGTGGCAACTTGGGAAAATAAATCAGTATGTCATCACATGTAGGAATCATGTTTTTTCCCTCTTACTTCCTTGAGTTGTTTATCTTAGGAGAGACATTTTTTCCCACTCTTTTTTCCCCTCCTTCTTCTTTCTGTACAAACTGCAGGGACAAGAGAGGAAAGCAGACATAGTTGCCTCATTGAGGCTTCTCCACGAAGGTGTGAAGACGCTAAAGATCACAACCCGGGCAGGTTGCGGGATGTTGCTTCTGCAGAGACTGGAGAACAACATTGAGAACTACCTGCTCATACTCACACACATACAGCTGAGTGTAAGACGCAGCCACAGTGACTAACTATGAAGACACACATAGTGATGCTTTTAAAAACAACACTGGAGGTTTAGGGACCTTTGCTTTTGATTTTAAAGGTTTGGATGTTCGGAAAATCACTGCAGACTTGTCCATGCTTTCACACATCCCACACCACAGCATGCCTCGTGACGAGGAAAATAAATAAATACTGAGTAAACATGTGTTCAAGGGCTTTTCTCTCATTAGTATGCATTTGATTTGAATGTGTTATCAGCTTCTTCTGCCATGCAGATATCCTGGTTTCTAGTAAACCTGCGGCTTTTGGGAATATCCATGCCCTGGATGTGATGATGTCATGTTTTGTGTCTCAAAGCCTTCCTTCCTCTAGATAAGAGGAAGATAGCAGTGCATAGTTTCCAAATGAAACGGATCTTCTCAAAAGTCACATGGATGGACTTTTTGTTTATGGGTGAACAAGAGACAATTTAATGTTAAATTGCTTTAATTCACCTTCTGAAAACCCAAGAAAAACTCAAAATGAATGGGAAAATCTATCACTTTCTTGTGTTTAAAGCAAAAGTATAACCTAAATTCTAAAAATAGTTGTGTAAAAGGTAAATACAAATAGAATTCAGTGATCTGCAAATGTCATAAACCCATAGAATATGTATTTAATGGTATATACCTCTCAGAAGCAAAGATTGGAAGAAGTTTATCAAAATGGATCAGTGGTTAGCACTGTTGCCTTGCAGCAAGATGGTCCTTGGTTCAGTCTCGGGTCAGAACGGGGAGTCTTTCTATGTGGAGTTTGTATGTTCTCCTCATGTTTGTGTGGGTTTTTCCAGGTGTCTGCATGTTAGGTTCACTTCAGGCACAGGCTTCCCTTGCAAAAGAGATCTCATCGTGATTAGCTGGGTCCAATAAAAGTTCATAAATAAATAAAATTTAAATTTTCAGGATTACCATGATGTAAATTACATCCAAACTTTCTTGGTACTCGTTTACCGTCCTCATCATTACCCTTGTGTTTTCTGTTTGGACCAACAGGACCCCATTTTGTCTCCGTCCCTGTCTTGTGTTCCACAAAGCACCCAGAGTCTGAGGACGTTGCTGCAGAGCTACAGCTATCTGATCTTGGGCAAACTGGAGCGGTTTGTCATTAAACTGGAAGACAGATGCACCTCTCAGTGACAAAAGAACAAATCTTCTCTGTCTGGAGGTTTGAACTCCCTCTTTTTTCAAATGTGTATAAATGACTTGTGCTTGTGTGAACTGTCAGACAGAAGTAACACTTTCATGATCTCATCCTGAAGGAAACTTACATTACATTACATTAGTCACAACCGTATGACCAAACAGCTATAGTGTTGAGATGATTTGTTTTAACTAAAGACTTGAAGAGATGTCTGTCTCCCTGCTCAAGCTGCCGACTCAGCAACATTACTCCAGAACAAGCAGAAGATAATGGATGGATGGATCAAACACTTATTCATAAATTTTGTTGTCTAACTTATTGATGTGACAAAAGTCAACTCGAGCGAATGATGATATTATCGCTCAATGAAAATATTTAAGCGTTAGCAAAAGTAAAATAAAAACAGTTCTTGGAAAATAAGAAAAAACTATGCTGTACCGATTTGTATTACTTACTATACTTTTCATTTCAATTTTGTTTGTTCTTGTTGCACTTTTTGAGCTTGTTTTGGTTTACATGTTTAATTTAAAAGTCAATTTAGATGTATGTAAGAATTCATGCACTTTAAACATAAAATGTGACCCATGGTCTCTGTAAAATTTTGAAAAGTTATGTAAATAAAAATGTTTATTAAGCAAATTTTCTGCCATAAAGCTTGAATTCAATAAACTTCCATTTTTTCCCCCCATCATTTATTTATAGCTTTCTAGATAACTGAAAAAAATTTTGTTTCTGCTTGTGAAATTTCTTATAGCACTGCACTAGAATCAAGGCTAGTGGTCCGTGAGATATTTTGCTAACAGATCGACTGAGTTGACTCCAAAGTAAATGGCAACATTTTAAACAACAACACATTTTTGGGGCTTAAAATGTGTGTTGGGAATTGGTCTCAGTTACAGAAACACTAAATTTGACCTCTATTTGTGTGGAGTTGGCTGAGTTTGAATCGTTTTTGAGTTTATATCACTGGAGATGACGTCATGTTTCCAATTAGCAGGTCATTACTTGCAGGTGCGGCACGCCTCCTGAAGCGCTGTCAGACAATCTGCTTATTTTACCTTTAAACCTTCTGGAGAACTGCTCACCGGCTTCATGTTGGGTATAAATATATTAATGTTTTCATCATATAAGTAAAATGTCAGAACAAACTCCGTTGTTACATTACCGACTGACCACCAGCACTGGCCCGAAGCCCAGAGATGGGTCCGAACAGACAGAGCTGCAGCCCGGTGTCGGTCGACAGAACCCGACCCGGAAGCTCGGAGTAATGTTTGGAGTGGTCATCCCAACCTTACTGTCCATGTTCAGCGTCGTGGTGTTCCTGCGAGTTGGTGAGTTGGAAAAGGGACAAGAATCGCCTCGAGGCCGTTCAACTAATGAGGACTCTAACAAAACTTTAGGAGTTTCATGTTAAAACTAATAATTTCAACTGACCGAGAAAAATGTTCAATAATAGCTACTAAGACATGGATCCAGACTACGATCTGGATCCTGAATTTCAATTGTACATTGTGAAACGTCTTAAAAGCTTGAGATGAAACCAAATGTTCTTTATGAATGTTCAAAAGGTTATTTTTTTTTTGGTAAATTAATCAGTCTTAGATAAAGAACTGTTATTAAACCTTTATTAATTTAAATTATTGTTTGGTCCTCAGAAATGTATATATGTATGGCAGCAATTTACTGGTGAAACAAACTATGGCCTGTGAGTCAAGTTTTTAAATGTGTGAAAACATGAAATTGCTTCGATTTTGTTGGAAAATATTTAAACATTTATGCCATGGCTGTCCCAGGAAAGTACTCATCGCCAGAAATCACTGTGTGAGAGGCAGGAGTCACCATGGACAGCTCACAAGTCCACCAGGGACACAGACAAATGAGACACCCATCCCCACACTCACTCACACCTATAGGGACAAACATACACACGTATCCAGTTTGCAGACAGAGTTGGCTGATTTGTTGTGCTTTGTTGGATTTTTACAGTTTATGAGGTTTTGATAACTTCCCCATGGCTTCTTGCAGGATTTGTTGTGGGTCAGGCAGGACTGTACCACTCTGTCGCCATGTTTCTGGTGGCCTATTTCATCATCACAATGACCGTCTTTTCAATTTGTGCCATCTCGACTAATGGAGCTTTAGACGCTGGTGGTGCTTACTGTATCCTTTTCATTGCTGAACTAGTCCACCGTCAGATTTGATTTTTTTTTAATAAACACTGATAAATTCTTTTAATTGTGACTCCCAGACATGATCAGCCGAGCCCTGGGTCCAGAGTTTGGTGGCAGCATTGGAATCATGTTTTTTCTGGCCAACGTGTGTGGCTGCGCTCTGTATGTTTTAGGTTTGGTTGAAGCTATCCTGTCTACTTTCGGAGAGCCAGAAGGTAACATATGTTTGTATATATTGAGTCATCTTCTATAAGTTTATTAAAAGTTTGCTATTTTTAATTTTTTTTTTGCCTACAGAGAGCATTCCAGTCAATGCAGGTTTTCATCAGGTTCTGCCGTCAGGATACTGGTGGTGTCTGCTCTACGGCACCGTCCTCCTCTTTTTATGTTTCATTGTCTGTCTGGTAAGAAACTACCTCTTTTATTTAGTTAGAAGTGATTCGGGATAACAAACTAATATTTACGATGTGAAAATATCTATAATGTATACATTTGTATTAAAGAAGGACCAATGAAATAAAACAAGTATAACCACAGCAACAAATGGTTTGATTGGTGGACTGGCAATTTTCTTTTTACCACCATTATATGTCTACTTACTTTTTAAGACCTGTAAGTGTTCTGCAACTGACATGGATATGTTATTAAAACTCTAATTTAGAAACCATAAGCATGCAGTTCACATGCGGGGTGTTGGCAGGGGGGGATTATTGGTTTTAAAATTTCACGATAAAAACAATTTTACAGTAAGATTTCTTGTTCTGTATTCTATTACAAAACAATTATGGTAGCTAAAAATAAAGTTTTGTAAAACAGCACAAACCTGTCGGGTCTGTATTAGTCTTCTAAAAGTCTTAATTCCAGTAGGGATCTTGTAAAGCTCTGTGATTAAGTCACTCACAGATGTTGGACTTAACACATTTTTTTTACGTTTGCTGCTGGATTTAAAAAAACAACAACCTAGAAATGTAGTACAATGTCTTCTGACTAATGAATGTACAATAATTTGAGTTATCGTGATTAGGATTACAAAGATCAACAGTCGTGTGTTAAATGTCAGAGCTTATTAAATTAACATAAGTTGTCATTACAGGTGGGGGCCCACATTTATGCCAAAGCCACATTTGTCATTTTCATCCTCGTGGTGACGGTCCTGGTGTCCATCTTCATTAGTTTTTTTGTTGTGGAGCCAATGGTGGTGATTCTTCCTGAAACTTCCCTAATGAACTGCACCAGCACACGGACTGCCAATTATACTGGCTTCTGGCTCAGCACGTTAAAGGCCAACCTGTTCTGTAAGTCCAGGTGTGGTGTCGGATCTGATGGTTGCTTATTAATAATGGTTTGAATGTCTTTGAAATCAGTCTCCTCAATGTTTGACTCTTTTTATAAAGAATCTTTTATGATAACAATGATTTACTTATCCTTCCATATGAGAATCTCTAGTTCTTTCGGTTTTTAAATGTAATTTCTCTCTTGTATAAACAGTCATGCATGTTTTTATGCCCTCCAGCTGATTACACACTGGACTACACCACTGGTGACGTGATGAGTTTTGCCAGTGTGTTTGCCGTTTTGTTTAACGGCTGCACAGGAATCATGGCAGGCTCCAACATGTCAGGTATAACTTCATCAAAGTGCAAAGGTTACTGTTGGGTATCACCTTAAGAAGCTTAACTCCTTTTTTTTCATGGGTTTGATCCTTTAAATCACAAATATACACCCTGTGAAGATTGGTTCTACAGTTTTTGTTTGTTTTCTGGAAGCATGCCCCACTTCCCAACATTTCGAGCTGCAGGAAAACCTTTGAAACACATTCTCCATCCAAATGCTCCAGCTGTAAAAACCAAACATTTTGGTTCAAAGTCCACACTTTTATCAACAAAATATTTCAGATGTGATAAATTAAAGAATCGTAAGATTTAAAGAAAAATAAATAAATAACTTGGTTTTTTGGGTACCACGATTGTACGGTTGTATTTTTCCAATCTGAGCAGAATAATGCATGTTTAGCTTTTGTCGGGTCCAGCTTCTGACTATTTTTTGAGAATACGTTTATTTAAAGAACCCTTTGCTTGTTTTTCAGGTGATCTGAAAAACCCTAGCTTTTCCATCCCCAGAGGAACGCTCACAGCTGTTTTTACAACTTTCATCACATACAGTCTGCTGAGTCTGCTGGCTGCATGGACCTGCGATCGGTCAGACACACACACCTAGACGCACATCTAAATCTACACACTCCTACCACAATAAGCTGTTTGACTTTTACAGAATGGTAGAAATTAAGACCATCATTGGCTTCAAATCTGTAGCTGCTTGAAAACTGATTATACTGCATGTCATTTGTTTAGTATGCTTAAGTGAAATCTTTCTTTCTAAACCATCTCGCTTAGTTACCTTCTCCAAAGGGACTACAGTTTTCTGGGAGACATCAACGTATGGCCTCCTATGGTGACAGTTGGTATCTACTCCTCTGCCATGTCTGCTGCAATGAGCAACCTTATAGGAGCTTCAAGGATTCTTTACGCTCTGTCCAAAGATAACTTGCTGGGTGAGAATCTTTAATGTGGCCTGCTGCCTTGATGTTCACAATCCTCCCCTTCCTGCAAGAAGACTGCAAATTGGATGAGTATAAGGGGTCAAATTTTCTTTATATAAACATTTAAAGGTATATAAAATACTATTGATACATCAAGCACAAAATTTAAATCAAGGCCTTGAATTACTTGACGAAATGCATATCATATCTACCTTTCATGCCAGCATTTTGTACTGAGATCATCTTATGTTGAGAAATGATGGCCAAGGTGGCCGTCTTGAACTGGGTTGACTTTTAAGTTCATTGGTTGCTGAAATGCATCTAGTGATTACGCTCTGCAAGTTTTCTTTTAGTTTGTCCAGTGGCTCTTGACCTAATTTGGTAACAGACAAAACATTAGTGTCCACCTTTGCCTCTCATCAGAGGATAATGATAAATCTGTTCACATCAGGAAATCTGCTGTAAAAATATGTTACTCAGTATGAGCTGGGCTCTATTAACTGCATTGAAAATAACTTTTAATCTTCATTCAGGTCATTATTGGGGCCAATTGTCTGGTTCATAATCTGTAAAAACATATGCAAGTTGGCTCATCTTCCATGAAACTATTGATATTTTATTAATCATCCATCTGTTGAATCTGGCTGCCTTCTCTGATGTTAAAAGCTGGCACTTGTTATTGATTTTTCATCACTTTTGTTCCTCATGAAAATCTTTTCTTTTGAAAGGCTTCATTTGACAACAGATGGCTCGTGGTGCTGATTTTCTCTAAAGAGGAAAAAAAAACTCTTTCATTGTGCGTTTGGGTTACTGAGTGCAGGATGACTCAGTTGTTGATTTGATTGTTTTGGAAGATTAGCAGTAACGGACTTTTCTCAGTGTTACAATTTTCTACAGGCGGGGCCCTGGCTCTTGCAAAGAAAACGTCTCAAACCGGGAATCCCTGGGTCTCTGTGCTCATCTCCTGGTTGCTTGTGCAGGTAAGAATTCTCTATACCAAAAAAAATCAAAAAGAAAAATAATCTATTAGTGTCTAAAGCTATTTTTAAACAGTCCCCCACCCCATTTAAACTTGGGCATACCTGTTTAGTTTTTGCATTAAATAACTCCCGCATAAGACTCACTCCAAATTATTGCTCCAAATTAATGCCCCATCAAACTACAATTTCACTCGAGGGAAAAAAGAAAAGGCCTCTATTTACATTTTACATCCTGCCTTGAGAGATGAGACAAAGCAGCCAGTAGCAGATTACTGTTGAGCCGTGCACATCTAGTGATGGTAAGGAAAATGTCTTGAACACAAAAGTAAATCAGAGTTAAAGGAAGGAGATAAAATTATCTTGGTCCCTTGTTTTGTACTGAATGTTGATTTAAACAAGCAAGACTAACAAAGACTGAATTCTGTTCATGTTGCAGTTAGATGTGATTTATGTACACACACACACAAGCCATGAATACTCATTTAAAATGAGTGGTAGTGTCAAACTTGGCACAGAATTATTAAATACATGAGCATTGTAGCTATAATTAAAAAAAAAATTGTGAAATGTTTTTATTTTGTTCAGGTGAAGCTGATTTGCTCTTGTAGTATTAAATAGTGAGTTATAGTGTTTCAGAAAATAAATACAAATGTTAATTACTTAATTTTCAGCTTGTTTACTATTGTCAGGTATTTCTTTATCTGTACCTGGTTTAAAAATGAGACGAAAAATGCAAGATTTTATTTCAGAAGTTTTGTTGAAATGGAAATCTCTACTTGAACTCAAAGGATTGATTCATTGTGTAGGTTTTTCTAACATCTTTGCAGTGTTTGTAAATCAAATAAAAGAAAAATCCTGTTTTATTTTTCTTCCACTAGGTGGTGCTATTTGCTGGTAAATTGAACACTATTGCTGGCATTGTAACCATCTTCTTCTTATTGGTGTATGCTGCTTTAAATCTGGCCTGTTTAGCTCTCGAATGGGCTTCTGCTCCAAACTTCAGGTATGGTTTCAAGCAAGAAGTCTTTTTTTTTTTCCCCCGAAAATATTGAACTCAAACATTAAACCCAGTTGTTGTCATGGTTTAGACCCACCTTTCGTTGCTTTACTTGGCACACATGCACTCTGGGCTTCTTCGGCTGCCTGGTTATGATGTTCTTGATCAGCTCCATTCATGCTTTTGCCAGCATGGCATTTATGCTGCTCCTCTTGATGCTCATACATCACCTGGGGCCCATCAGCAACTGGGGCTACATTAGCCAAGCTCTCATCTTCCATCAGGTACACAAATCACTTTCAGTGGTTTTATCTATTTTATTTTGTAGTTTTACCCATCAAATTAAGTTTCTAATTGTTTAGGTACGCAAGTACTTGTTGATGTTGGATGTACGTAAAGACCATGTGAAGTTCTGGAGGCCCCAGGTGTTACTGATGGTTAGAAACCCTCGCACCTGTACAGGTCTAATGACTTTCATCAACGACTTGAAGAAGAGTGGTCTTTACGTGCTGGGACACATAAAGCTGGGATCAATTGGTAAGGAAAATTTTTTTCTTGTTTTTATGAAACAAAACTGCCTCTGTCAGAAGTGATATTCAAACATCTGCAGCAACTATGATAAATTCAAAGAAGATTTCACTGTAAGAGAAAACCTGTAACTTATGTATGCAAAGTAGCGTTTTAGGCTTTAATGTGTGTTGTATTTGTTTTTATTAGCATTTTAAACATCCTGACAGTGACTGAATCCAATACTTTTCAGCTTCTCTCTTTCGAAGAAATTGAAGAAATTGCATCTAACTTGAAGAAATAAAGTCTAATTATGTTCCATCTTTTTGTTTGGTGTGCAGATGGTTTGCTCTCTGATCCGCTGCAGAGCCGTTATGACTCCTGGCTGTCCTTAGTGGATCATCTAAAGATCAAAGCATTTGTGAACCTAACTCTAGCTGACTCTGTCCGTCACGGAGTCCAGAATCTACTGTTCATCTCAGGCTTTGGTAGGATTATTTGACTTATTATGGTGGTCATAATCATTTGTATGAAGTCAATTTCTATTCAGAAAATCTGTTGCTTCTAGGTGGAATGAGGCCAAACACCCTCATCTTGGGTTTTTATGATGATTCTACACCTGAAGACAATCTCTCCAATGAAACACTTTTATCTACAGCCTTTGGCTTGGACAAAGCCTGCTCAACCATGGACCCTGGGCAGCAACCCTCCCCCTTCTTTCCTGCCGTACGAGGGGTTGACGACTCTAAAGACCTGCTGGAAGAGGAATATGTGTCTATAATTGCTGATGCTGTAAAACTGGGAAAGAATGTGGCTCTGGCTCGATACTTCAACCAATTCAATCGAAAGGAAATTCTAGGGTTAAAAAAATCATCTGACCAACAAAGCATCACAGGGTTATTTGTGGATGTGTGGCCTCTAAATCTGCTCAATCCAAACAGCCACGAATATGTCAACGTCTGCTCGTTGTTCCTGCTGCAGCTGGCCTGCGTGCTCCATGAAACCCGGGCCTGGAACCAGACAAAACTTCGCCTCTTCCTGTGTGTGGAGGCTGGCTGCAGTCTGCAGAAAGATGAGATGAAGAAGGTCCAGAGAATGCTGAAGGAGCTCAGGATAACGGCTCAGGTGCACGTAGTGGCGTGGGACCAGGTGGTGGCACTGCATTGGCAGAGACGAGTAGGGAAGGGCCGAAGAAACCTGGAGAATTCACAGGATGATCTGAAGTTGAGACAAGAAGGTGAGGAGGAAGATGGTATTCAGTCGTTCCCACACATTACATCTCATCTGACGGATGAGTTTATCAGCGCCGTCAACAGTCTGATTCGACGACATGGCTCTCCTAAACCAGCTGTGCGTTTTCTGTATTTGCCCCACCCCCCAACAGACTTGAGCTGTTATCACACCTACCTTCATCAGATGGACCTGCTGAGCAAGGATCTAGGTCCAACGTTGCTCGTTCATGGAATCACTCCTGTGGTCACAACGTACTTCTAACATTTCACTAATAACTCCAGATCTGAATTTATCAACAATGAGAATTAAATTATTAAACACATTTTTAGCCAGAACACTGATTAAAAAATCCTGTTTTATCTTGAGTTGAGCCTAAATTTGACATTTGTGAAATGTTTTTGATGCACTTTTAGAATTTTGGTGTTTTTGGGCAGTCTTGATCAACTTAAACTGTAGCTGCATAGACAGGTTCTGTTTCATATTGTGCGTTTTTTGAAAACGATGTCTGGATTTTCACTTATAGGGTTTATAATGAGCTTGTGCTCATTTTTTGGTAAAATACTGTTTGCATGGGAACATGTTGCTGGATATTTTTTTTGTATGTTTATAGTAAAATAAATTGTAATAAAAGTCTTAAGTTATTTTTTAGCCAACGTTCGTTGCAGGACCATGTAAAAAGTTGAGTATTGCTAAGTTCTTCACTTTTTGCTTTCAGGTCATTTTTAGTCCAGTGCCAAACCCCCCTTACGATTTTTGTTCTTGTTAGGTCTCTTAATTTTGATTCTGAATCATTCAAGCAGGAAAAAAACTCATAAAACCCAATAGATGAAACTGTGAATAATCTAATTTTAAAGACATGAATTTAAAATCTTCAATCTGTTAGATATTTTGTTTTAAAGTCTGATTACTTTCAGTCCTCCACTTGTCCAATTTATTGGAAACACAATTGACCCAATTTACCATTGTCTAGTACAGAACTGGGTGAAGTGGGGGGAGCAGCCAAAGTTTAAAATAAAACCTTGAAAGACCTTGTAAAGAAGATGCTTTTCTGTGGGCAGATAAGTCCAAACAAGTGTTGCCTTGAAAGAAGTGAGGGTTTATACTTCCTGTGTCCTTGACTAAAACAAGGCTGGCTTTTGAATGGTTCTAAATGTTCAACAAAAACCCAAATGAAAGTCAAAGTTGGCTCACAGACTGCTGACACAGCACATGCATAACTCGATGACTTGTTTTTGACTGATTTCGTGCTGAAATAAGCCAACTTCTGTGTTGTGACTGTGTTACTGCTTCACAGTTGGCAAAAACAAAACTTTAAAAGGAGTTTAAAACTCAATTGTAGCAGTATTTTAGTAAAGACTACCTCTCACAACCATTTAGTAAAATGAAGACCACAGATGAAGAATGAGAGCCATCTGCTGCAGATGTCTCGTTTGATTTGAGTAAATTTCTGCTGATGGAGCACGGACACCCGCCCACACATCCCTGACTAACAGCCTGTGGGAGGGAGTGGATTCCCAGATGGAGGCAGGTTTGGCTCGAACCAAGAAACATGAATGTCAACTTCATATTATTGTTTCATTTAAAAAGAACACAACTTTTTGTAAATCCTAAATAACCAACTTGTGACTGCTGAGGCTGGGCAGGTGCTGAATATTCACTGCCTCCACCTGTAGAGCTGAAGGATGGAAGAAGTGACTCACTTCTGACTGGATGGGAGGAACTCGGATATGAGAAAAGCAAAAAGGAAGAATAGTGGTTTTATTTAGTTTAGTTTTCTCCTAATATTTCAGAATCTAATGTTGAAAAAAACACATTTGAACTATATCATATGACTATGATTTCTGTTAGATGATTATGCAGATATAAATATTTTTGGTGTTCATACCAAATGATCACAAAAATTTCAAAAGGTTCTCCCTGTGGTATAATTGTATTTATATGCCTTAAATTAAAAGCCAAATTAGTCATCTTACATTTATTATAATAAATTTACGAAATGATTTAAAGAACTCTGGCATCAAGATTTTCAAATGGAAGCATTTTGAGTTAAAGGCCTCGTGTTTTTTAAAGGAAGAGTATCAGAAGCCTAAAAAAACCCAGAAAGAAATTTTACTGAAGCTCTCAAACCTGCTTAAAGAAAATCAGCTCCACTGTGAAGACAATGAGCTGCGAGAAGTGAGCCTATAAGACAAGATAAACCCTGTTTTCAATGCATCGGCACACAGATTTTACCCAAAATGCATCATCGGATTACGCTTCCATCTGTGGTTTACGTCACATTTGGGCCCAAATTAAACATTTTTCATTTAACTACTGTCACCAGCCTACACCTCGCTAACAAACTGTAAGTAGGAGGGAATGCGCTCACAGACGGAGGCAAATCCAGCTCCAAGTGCTACGGGAAACAGTCAAACAGAGGCAGAATGATCGTTTATCAAGGACAGTTCTGTGTTTTCTATACAGGCTGAAGGAGACAATAAGAGAGGCACAAAGTTTAGAGAATGGGAGCATGACTTTTATCTTTTCTCTCAGACAAAAATAAAGAATGTAAAAGGTTTTGTTTCAGTGCTCCAGTTCATCCAATCCAAAGGTTACTGCAGGGTTTGATGAGGAGCAAACCTCATGGAGCTAGGATTTCCAAACTTTTGACAGACATTTGTTCACAAAGTTGAGTTTAGCGTGAGAGATAACCTGGCTGATGCAATTTTCCTCCCTTGCACACAGATTGTGTTGTTGCTGGCATGCACCTTCTGATCACCAAGAGACACATCCATCTGCGGCTTACGTCACATTTGCGCCGGAATTCTTCTTTTTTTTTTTCCATTTCTGTGTGCTGAAACCAGCCTACACCTCCCTGACAATCTGTACAGCACACATGAAGGCAAGCCAGGCTCTGCATGAGAGGATACAAGACAGAGTCTCGTACTCATGTCCAACTATTTGAAAACTCACCAAAGATATCGTTTCTTTAAATCCAACATTTCCTCAACTTGTCTCCGCAGCTGTGGGCGTCAATTGAGGCGTCAACTGAGGACAGTTCCTCCCACTCTGTGGAGGTACAGAATGACTCATCAACAATAAGCTGGAGAGTTTAAAAAAAAAAGGAAGAACTGTCAGTAATAAAAATCTAAAAATGTTTATTGTCTTAAATAAACAAAGACGTGTACAACTATTGTATCAATAAAAGGCAGATTAATAGGATAAATGTAAATGAAAAAAGTGTATTATTTTAAAAATCTTCTTCTGGGTGTCTGAATGTGGATTTAGTTGCACTAAATTAAAGTTGTAATTTTTATGCTGGATATACAGTAAATAGCATAAGGAAATATACTGTATTGTTACCTTTTTCATGTAACTTTTTTGTGTTTAGCTGTTTAAGGGACACAAAGTAATTAATCTGGGACACATTACATGGCATATAGCTGAAAGTTTTTTGCAGCCAACAAGGAGCATCTTCCTCAAAATACTGAATATAAATCAGGATCAGAATAATTTGCACTACTGGAACAGTGCCAACAGGATTTTTTTTTAATTATTCAATTCATTTTGTTTTTAAATCGGATTGTGTACTTCAAAGCATCTTATTGGACATTGTCTTTAATCAAAACAAAAGATTTATTTTATATGCCTTGTAATATTTTTATACTTAATAAATGAGCAACACATCCCAGGATGCAGTTTAATAACCTGAAGTAAATTCATCCCACTTCTTCCTCCTTGAATCTGTTTTGTTCAAACAATAAATAAATAAATAAAATTGCTTCAAGTCAGAGTTGGAAATGAAGCTGCAGCATGTTTTATTGTGTGGGTGTGTAACGTCAGCTTTTCCCCCCCTTACTGCCCACACACCAGCTCAATAAGTTATTTATGGATCACTAACACAGATCTCAACACACAGTGGATGATTTCTGTTGTTCAAAACCATTTTGTCTTTATTTATTTTGTGTCTATTAAAAAAAATGTCAACTTAAGAAAGAACACATTTTTGCCTTCTTTATCAGTTTAAAAGCCTAAAAAGGAAAGTTTTTTAGGAAAGTTTTTAATAGAATTTGATACGAAGGATGTCTTAATCAATATGGTTTATTCATATATTGATCTTAATAGTCTCAGTGTTTCCCTTCAGCAAACTGTTGAAGCGTTACTCCTGATGATCAGAGATGGTTTCTGTATCTCTTCACCTGCAGGGGTGCCTTTTTCTTCCAAAAGGGAGACTTGGCAGCAGCCCTGACCACCAATCCCTTTTTTTTTTTTTTTGCGTCACTCTCACACATTTGCTTTCAGGCACCAAAATAGGAAATTCTTCCGCTGAATCATGTGGTTTCACCTTGTTTGGCAGCCACAGCCGGCTTCACACAAGCGTTATTCATCCTCGTTCGGTGACCTCTGCGTCACTGAAAAACCTACATCATCTTTCCTCCAGCACGGGAAGAATTTTTAGTATTTATTCATTTATCTTGTGTTGAGGTTTTTAAATAGACCTGCTGTGGGCTTTTGTCCAAAATAGGTTTTGCAAGGAGAGGAGGTAATGCTGAAAAAGTCCAAACACCATAATCTAAATATATATATATATGTATTAATTTCAATTTCTCAAGGTTTATTTGAGTTAGTATTTTGAAATGTGAAACTATTTAATTAGGACCTGCTTTGCTATTTTGATTTTAATGTATAAATTGACATCATACACAGAATAACTTTCAAAATAGTTGTTCTTCTTGTGCTTTGGGAACAGATTCACTTTTCTTTGGTCAAAATAACAACAACCAATAGAATTTAATATTATTTTTTAAAATTTGAACCTGTAGCTAGATCTATGAATTGAAAATGTTTCAACAATGCCAGTCCATAAATGTAGACATTACTATTCTTGGCAAATAGATTCTTGTTTCTTGACCTATGTGTTCCATACACTGAAAGGAATGTACAAATAAAATATATTTAGCAAATGTTTGACACAAGACCTCAGAAATGCATCACTGTTTACTTCATCTATCTATGACAACAAATTATTTTTGTAACAGTCAGTGGTTTTTAGTCTTTATCGTTTTGTGTTGACAGAATTCAGTTCCATCTCATGAAATCTGCTGTCTCTTTTTGCCTGACTGATTTGGAGGTCAAAGGTCAGGGTCAAAGGATTGTCTGGAAAAATGAGTAATCCCAAGCCTGCAAAAAAGACACTGGTTTTAAAAAATATATTGAAAAAACAATTATGAAAAAGTAGGCTAAATAAATAAATAATTGATGTATGAAGTCCTGTACTTGTTTATCTACACGACCTTGAGCCCAACATTCCCCTTTGTGGATGATTTTGACCTTCCTGCAATATAAAACAAAAGCTTTATCTCATTACGTGTGGTCATATAACTTGCACAGCTCTGTCTGTGTAACATGCCATCAAAGACAGAGTAAGGGCAGTAACACTGAGGTGGTAATTTTTTACGTAAGGATGACTATAAATTAGATAACCGTTTCAGCCGAGACCTCGAGCTATTTCATTACATCTGCATAGCAGATGATTTTTTTACGTTTACGCCAATGACTGCGCACAAACTGTTCGTCCACATTACCACACTTGTATAAGCTTTTAGATAACAGCCGAGCAGCTCTGAGCTTCTCTGAGCCAACCGCTGCCACCGCTTCATTCACCGGCATCTCCGTCGTAGCGATTTGCTCCCTCGCTCAGTAGCCGTGGGTTTCCATGTGCCAACCTTACATAAAACGACTGACAGCGATAAGAACCAATCACAATTCGGAGCGGCAGTCACCAGCGCCGCCTTTGACCACTACCTTAACGTTGGTTGGTCCAAATTTGTATGAAGTAAAGACTGGCATCTGTATCGACCAATCGTTGCTCAGCGGTGGGAGGCTCGTATGAAAGGGGCTTGTTACGAGGTCATTGCTTGAGTTAGAGACTCGCGGGGCAGTGTGTGGATAGGAGTTTGTCAGAGCAGCATTGGACCACGGTACCGGCACGCGCGTGGTGTTGAGGAGTTCATTAAGAGGAGTTTTTCACCGGAAGTGGCCGAGCTGACGCCGTATTGTGAGGTAGGCGAAGTTTTACTCTCGCGTTTGAGATGTAACTAAGATGTAACGGTATTTCAAAAAATATATATAAAACACCCCACCGCGGGGACATCGTTGTTGTGCTGGGCTCAACTATTCCGGTCATTCATCATGTGTGACGGAGCTAGCTCAGACTTTCTGTAGGTGCCAGGCGCTTAAGTCAAACTGACGGACCTCGCGCTTCGTAACGTTAGGTTACGATGTGACCTGAACAGTGATGTCAGAGTCACTATAGGAGCACGGCGCGTGCTCTCTAGTGTCAGTGTCACATGAAAACTCCAGCATAACCCCTTACATAAAGTCTGCTGCAGCAGCACACGGCAGCCTGCTTTTGGAGCAATGAAATAAACCCATTCATTAATGGGAGTTTCCCTTGTGGAGCATGCAGTAGCTATATTGTAAAACAGAACAGCTGGGTTTAACGCATTAAAACAAATAAAGCAAAAGCAGAAAGGAGGCAATAAAAGATCTGTTGTCTAAATGTAATCACTTACTTTCAGGTTTTAGCCCTGAAACCTGGAGCTGAAGCAAAGATTCGGTGTGTTAATAAGCAGGGGGCTGATGTGGCCAAATTAAGTGTGGCCTTTGTGACTGGAGAGGGAGGAGAAAAGATGTCTGACGCACGCAAGAGCTGGCAGAGGATAACACACTTTAGATCTGTTTATCTTAATGTTGATGATTTCCCCACCCACAGCTGCAGCACAACAGAGCCTGTAGGAACATTTCATTTAGCCAGTCAGTGTAATGTCAAGTAAAATATGATGTTAACACTCTCCTGCAAACCAACTTTCACCAGTATGAACATGTCTAAACAGTGTTTTCTCAAACTGGAAACCAATATTGCAGCAGCCTGAGTGGACTTGGGGTTTCCTGTCAAAGTTTTGTGAGACAGGTCTTTGATTCAACAATGAATCAAATTAATTAGAGTTTTGAGTGATGTATGCAGCCACTTTACAGCTTATAAAATCATATCATAACTTTAAAGGGCTTCTGTTAATCAACTTAATGAGGTTGCTGGAAAGACAAAGATGTCACGATAAAAAAACGTGAACGTCTCTTGAATCCCTTAAGAATTTGACAGAAATACATTAAATTATATAACACAGGTTGGTATCTTTTCTTGTACTGTCATCATCTTGTGTTTTTATACTAATGTATTTACTGTATTACAATGTATTTGAAGTAGATATGATAGTCTAACTAATGTAAAAGTATTTTTACATAGAAGAAGTATCTTTTTAGTTCAATATTATTTTCAAAGAAAAGAAACATCAATCTCTTACAAAACACGGGTTAAAACTAATAACATTCTTGCAAAGCATTTAACAGACATCTTTACTTGTTTATAGCAAAAAATGTTTTACTGTTTTAACTCGCCACCTTGATGACCACATTATCTTCTATGGTTTCATGCTGTGCCTTAATGTAGTGCTGCACCACTTTACAATAAGGTGATTTATTCGAATCGATTTTTCACTCAAGCCCATAATGATTGTGAAACGTAAGCAGAACATCAGCAGTGTTCTCATTAGCATCTTAATTGTATTAAAGTGAGCACAGATAGTTTTTTATTGTCTTTAATTGTGTTATTTTCTCACCTTGTAGACACCAGTTTCTCTCTGTTTTTGCCTTAATCTGGGACATACAATTGCTTTTCCGACCGGTTGCCAGACCCAGTTTGCTTTGACCAGGAAAGCTCTGAGCCAGCCTTTAGCCATGTCCTACACTCATATCGTCATCCAAAGCCAATCACAGTTGAACCACTGTGAAGGGACAATGCAGAAGCCTTAACCCTGAGAGGAGAGTATAAAGTAAGATCCCCAGTTAATGTGGTTTAGATGACTGAAAGGCAGTTTCCCCACAGAGACATAGAAAATCTAGACTATTGTCTCCTCTGCTTTCTTTTTCAGCAGCTGCTCAGCTGAGTGTGATAGATTTATTGACAGAAAAGAAGTCTATTGAATTAGCCTCAGAAACCCTCAGAGGTGCATTGGATGTCTACAGGGTCTTATTGGACACGTGAAGACAGTTAGGGAACCAATCAATATTTGGCAAAAAAAGAGCAGTTTCAACCTTTCTTCCTATAATTAAATGACCTGCAGACCAATTATAATCAAAGCTTCTGCTCTATTCTGGGCAAGTTTTAATTTTTCTAAACAAATTAAATCTGTCCAGCAACTTAAACTTATCTACAGAACCTTCTAATACACATCGATGTGTGAACGTCCTTTGCAGCTCTGCTGTCTGTCTCTTTCTCTTTCTGTCTCCTGGTGCTGAGTCAGCAGATTTGGAGTGACTGTGAGCAAATGAGGTGAAAGTCTGGCAGGTTGGTAACTAGTTCAAAGTCTTGGACTTTGCAATTGGACACATTGTCAGACAGTTGCCTCAGCAGGCCGGTAAAAACCTCCTTTGTCCCCTACCATCCTGGTCTGCGGCAGTGGTTCAGGTTTCTAACCAACAGGCTGAAAAGTTTTTATCTGTGGGCCATCAAGACTTCGAACTTGGCCCAACAGCTTCATGCAGCTCAGATGTTTTAGTTGGACTTTATTTGATACTTTTGTGTGCACTGTTCAGTGGCAGCTTGTCGATATTCATCATGCATTGTTGTATGATGATAAAAAAGATTCATTTATCTATAGCTCCTAATCTCTGCTTCACACTTGGAGTTGCATTTGTTGCTTTTGCTGCACTTTTCAACAAATAAAGTCTTAATTAAAATCTGTGTGCAGCACTTTCTGTGCAGTATGTTCCCTCTGTGCTGTACAATCAGAAGGTTGCATGATAGACCCATGTCTCATAAAGAGCTAAGTGCTGCATGCTGCACTGTAACACAAGAGATAAGTCATCAGGAAGCTTTTTCTTCTCTTTAAGTTTCCAAACTGCAACCTATGATTGTCTCTCTTTGATCACTCACAGACTGTATCTGACCCAGTTTACTTGGCAGTGCTGACTGTCAAAATAAGTCTACTTTTTGAAAGCCAGTGATAAAAAAGGCCGGTGAATGTGTCTCACTGCAGTCTGTTATCTGATAAGACCAATAAAACTGTTAAATATTATTTTCTTTGCCTTGCTACAGTTAATTCACCACTTTTTTCATTTTAGAATTAGAAACGACATAAAACACTTCCTGTTTGTTGGGTTTTTTTGCCTTTTCAACATCAGTGCATATTGCACTAAGGGCCAAGGTTAGCTGTCTTGAAATCTTCAACACATCTTTAAACAACAACCATGAGTGACGCACAAGAGAGAAACTGCATAAAAGACTTTCTACATGTTTGGGCTTGATGCCTAAAACAAACTCGGTGAAAATAAACATCCCCAATAAGCTCTGTGAATCAAGAAACTTCTCTTGTTCCATTGCAAGAATGAGATGAAGGTGTAACAGAGGCCTTTTCACCTTTACCTTGGAAAACGGTCAGGTGGGAGGTTAAATATAAACGCTTGTGACTTGCACATCAGTTTGTTGCCTAGAAACAGAATTGTGAGAATGATCATTTGATTTTTCCTCCAAATTAATTCTGATAATTTATTCTGATAATTCTGAAGGGAGTTTAAAAGTAATTTGCAGCAACTGAACTCACCTATTTTACTTTTAAAATAAAACGTCTCCTGATTACATAGCTTTGGTATAATCAGGATAATAACTTATCTTTATGAACCAAACCAGCGCTTTTTGCTTTTTTTTCATTTGCATGTCTATGTAACTCTCAATAGTACATGTTGCTGTCAGAATGGGTGTTTTTGTTAGATTAGAACTTGTCAAATCTCCTAAAAGTTCCTGCTTCTGTAGATGGATCATTGACAAAGTGTTTTTGTTTTATTTTTTTGGTCAGGATTGCTTTCCGGTTTTCTTTTTGTTTATTCCAAACACACTAATGTTAGTGCTCCAAACAAATAGGAGGATGCGTCATTTTCTGCAAGCAGAACAATTCCAAGTTGACACTGTTGGAAATCTGAAATTCACATAGAACTATCTTTACTCTGAAACTTTGCTTTGCAGCTTTACAAGGTCATTTGAGGTCACAAAAAATAGGGCAAAGATCCATGCTGTTTGCTAGCAACATTTGATTGCGGCCAGATGAATCTTGTCTTTGAGTTCATAGGCAAAAGCAATCCTTGTAAATGGTCAAAGGGCTCATAAGGGACAGACCCACTGCTCTTTGAAGGGCATCGGAGGCTTTTTACTAAATGTCAGAGAGACACCTGCAGGGCTCCTCAGAGGTCAGGAGTCCAACCCTTCAGTGTGCTCTAATATAAAACCAGACGAATGGAACAAGTGCCTTTTTTGAAGAACTGACAGTCTTGATTGTTGTTTCATCTTCATGTTTCATGTATCTGTGCACATAGCTGTTCATCTATCAACAGATAGAAACGCCCCTTTAGTTCAAAAACCCAGCTAATGTTCTTGATTGGACTAAAATGCATTATTACCGAACATTTTAAAAGCCAATATTTAGTTTTTGTTCTCCAGTTTTTAAGATGAGACCACTGAATGTACTGATCATACATTTAAATTTGTTTATTTTCTAACCAACCTTCTGTCCACAATAGAGCTTTTATTTTAAACCACTGTATTTCATTATCTATATAATCTAAAGAATGAATGGTTAGATTTAAAAAAAAAAAATGCTTATTAACATATATCATTCTCTTCTATCCACAGACAATCTTCTTCCCATTATTCCACTGTCACCTGTGGAAATGGGGTAATTGTTCTGCTTTCTTGTAACTAACTTGGAGCAAGTCCAGGATAAAGTTCCTCCTGATGTCCGAGGATTCAAACTCCAAGCCCTATTGCTTCCCGGTGCAGACGGATCAGGATGGAGCCTCAGGATGCAGAGCATCCACTTCAAGCAGCTCCGTCTCAAGCGGTGCCTCTGGGTGCAGCTCCGTGGCACAGCTGCACTGGGTGGGAGGCTACAGCCAAGGTGGGCCTGACCTAGGCTTGCCCTCAGAGGTCAGCAACAGCAGCGGTCAAGACCTCTCGCCTCACAACATGCGCTCTTGCCTACTCCTCGAGGAGGATGTGGAAATGAAGAGCAGCGGGTCCAGTGGGAGTGGGACTGAATCGCAGGGCAATGAAAGCCATGGCAATGAGAGTCACGGGAACGAGAGTCACGGCCATGTGTCAGAGGGCAGCTCAAATGGTAACAGCAAGGACTCAGCACTGTTAGAATCTTCAGAGAGCAATAAAAGGTAATTAATGACGGATGACTGAGAATTTGCACAGGCATGTTATGTTGGTTATTCTTTCATTCATTTATCGTTGACGTCAGCATTTTCATACAGGATGCGTAAAATGATTAATTATATATTTTTTTTGGACCATTTTTAGGTCAAAATAAACGAAGCTATGAGGACAGGATCTTTATCAGTGTTGACTAAAATCAGCAGATGGTTTAGCCGAAGCTTTAATGATGACCAACAAGCTCTTGACCTGGTTGTTGCTTTGAAATAAACAATGAACCTGCTTTAATTATTTTCTCTTCATAAGTGGACCCATGCATATTTAAATATTGAACAAATGATTGTAAATTGTCACTGCTTTAAATGACTCATTCACTGTCAGATGAACATGTTTTACAAATGCCATCAAAAGTAAACCTTCCCATCCTGTCTGTCCACACAAATATTATCAACTTTCACAAAATTATCATAATTGAGCGTCATTTACTTTGACAAACATCAGAAAAAAAACCTCATAAATCTAGATCTGATGCCAGCAGACATTGCTCAGTCAGGTCTGCTCTGTGGAGGAAGCAGCTTGTGGCTGTTTTTGGCAGATAATATCTAGCATGTAATCACGTTTTGTACTTTGTTGGATTCTTTTCTGTTGTTGTCGGACTTTAAAGTATCGTATCCTAACATGGGATAGTTTAGTACCAGCACACAGAGGTTATTTTTCAAACCATAAAATCAATGTGGAGCAACCTTCAACCAGTTTATTTGTTTCTCATAGTCAAGGGAATTTGGTGAATCACCGTGACTAAACAACAGTTTTAAAATTCTTCATCGAGGCCAGAAATAGGCTCACGCACTTGCCCGGAAGATGATGGAGCATACACTAAAAATATATTTAAAACAAACAAACAATAAAACAACAACTCCCAATAGAAAAACTAAATTGATGTCATCAAGGAGGCTGGAAGCTGGCTTCACCTCAATGCCAGATGGGTTGTGACATGGTTTCCAACCTCTTGTTACCATGGCGATGTACTGTTTATGTCTGTTTATCTCTGGGTGGAGCAACCCAGCTGACGTCCTTCCCCTCCCTTTCAGCCACGCATCACTTGCATCACTCAATCCTTTAAATCCAGACCTTTTCTTTTTGAAACCACTCCTTCCTGTTTGATTAGGACTCGTCATTCCACTTGCTTTCCTTATCTGCAGACAGAATGACGTTTTATTACAGCTCCGTTTTCCTTCTTGCAGATTAGCCTCATTTAACCCTTGGTTCAGTTTGATTTTTATTCATGACAGGAATATTCTGACTTCGGAACTTTAGCTTGTCTCTTGTTATTCCTCTCTTGATACATATCACAGCCTGTTGCACCTGATTTGAAGCAGTGTTTCTGAGCAACAGATTCAGGAGGGTTTGTGAAAGTAGGTGGTAAAATGTATGCAAAATGATGATAAATGAAGGTCACAACAGTCTACAAGACAAATGTAACGCACTGTAGGTGATAATTTGTTATTTTCTAATAAATTAATGTTCAGTTTGTTCATTCATCTTTCGTCCCATCAGAATCTGGAGAAGTTTAAACTGGAAAAATTAAACTACATGATTTTATCTCATGGTTTTGGAACTTTGCCCTGGGTCATACATTTTGGTCAGATGGGTCAGTGTTTGAGTGCTACAGATTAAAGTCCACAGAGTCTTGAGAGTGATCAACTAAGCCACATACTGTGCACTTTATAAATTTAAAAGCTAAATTAAACAAATCAAACCGGATAATAAAACTGCTTAACTTAGAATGCCATGTCATATTCTAAATGCAAAAAATAAATTCTAAACCTATTTTAATTTGTTGTGTGTCACTGTCAGTGGTATGTTCTGACATTCACCCGGTGTTTCAGCTCACGGTAGAAACTTAAAACAAACTTCCTCTCCAAGCCTTCTTTTTATGTAACATCTTTCCACGACTTGCAGACTTCCTGCTGCAGTTTCAATTAGCTTTCTCTGAACTAATACATGTTCAGACTGTCTTGTTTTAAACCAGCTGTTGCCTTCTGCGGGACTGAAGCCTATTTTCAGCAGATTTAGATCCTAAACCTGGGCTTGCAGAGGCTATTTGTAAACACATTCTCTATTCTTAGCAGGTAATGAGGATAATTATAGCAGCTTGAGTTGTAACATAGGTGAGTCAGTTACTCGGACAGCTGTTAATAGACTTTCATTAAGCCTGTCTGCTAATAGTCGATGTATACAAGAAGAGGCGCTGTGCGGCCTGTAGACAGAGATGACTGAAAGCCACACAATTATCTGTAGTTTTAAAATTACATACATACAAGTGTTTATAAACAGATCCAGTCTAAAACCGCCTGTGTTGTTTCTGAGAGCCCGGCATAAGCTAAGTTTTATTTGGACCCTGTAAGCCTGTTACACACATTAAGCTGTGTTAAAGTGAGTCAGTGTTATTAAAGGCTAATGATTGTAGTGTTTCAGTGCAGTGTCAACCTTCTGGGTAATACCTTAGATCCGGTAGGCACTCTTACAGTCACTGAACCGAGACAGAAACAGGCAGGATATTTTTTAACCTCTACTGTAATGTTTTCTAATTCTGTAAACTGATGGATTTGCATCTTTTCCAAGACTTTCTCATCAGACAGAAGTTGCTCATGACCTAAATGTGCAAATACAGTTGCATATCTTGAAGTCGTAATGTTAATATCTAAGCACAAAGAGTCTGAGGAAGAATGCAGCTTGTATTTAATTGCTCAAGGGTTTATGGTTAAATAGTCAGGACATTAATGGTTGTTGTAAATTGATTTTTTTGTAGCTCTCCTTTTATCTGAATTATAATGTAGTTGGAGTCAGACTAAAAGAAAACTGGTAATAGGATTTTAAAATCTGAGCACTAAGAGCAGAGAGTAGAGAACTGTTAGGCACCCAGTTGGGTTTTGGCCTCTCACTCCTGCTTTTCTGTGCACCCACTGAGCTGAGGACACGATTTGGGTCTTCCGAGAAAGGTGAGACAGGTCGAGTGAAGTTTCTTTTGGAACTTGGTTGCTAAATTAGATGTGAAACTCCATTCACACTGTTCCACATCACTTTCACAAAGGAACACAAAAAGAACAACTCGGTTTTTTTTAGCTTCTAAAGTGTGAACGTGGGCACACTTCTTTTTTAATGACACATGTGTGTGAATGGGTGAGTGACTGAATGTTGTGTAAAGCACTTTAGAGTCTGTCCATGGATTTGACAGGGCTATACAACGGACCATTTACCATGTATGTCAAATGCATGTCAAGCCCAAGTTTGTGCTTCAGATAAAAATTGGACAAAAAGGTGTGAACATTTTGTGCCTCGTTATTGTACTGCTGTGAAAACAGGCTCAGAAGGAGGCTGACTGAAAAAAGGAACCCAGCGGAAAATCTGTCCTCTTGCCTTTTTCCTGGAATTGAAGTCATTTAACTCAAGATTGCAGATGCTCATTTATTTTTTTATTTTTTCCCTCCTGCACAGTTCAAACTCCCACAGTCCATCTCCACCGAGCAGCTCAAACGCCTACAGTCTGCTGAGCTCAGAACAGGACAACCCTTCAACCAGTGGCTGCAGGTTAGTGCACGGACCGCTATGGACCACACCGCAGGAGCGGCTTCCAAAATCCGACAAGTCATGAACTGCTGTTAATGCTTTGGCTTGTTTTTGGAGGACTTTTGTCTCCCTAAGCATCATAACTGAGACTCGTCTTGTTCACTTGTTTGCCTTGCAGTAGTGAGGAATCTGCGAAAGCCAAGAATCAGAAGGAGGTGATTAAAACTCTGAAAGAGCTGAAACTTCACGTGCCAGCTGACAAGAGACACAACAAGTCCACCACACTGAACACGCTCAAGTACGCCCTCCGCTGTGTCAAACAGGTGGAAGGTGTGTAGTGCATTTAAACAATCTATCTTTAGTCTGTTTTTTTTTTCCTTAACGTTACACACAAACACAATACAAATGCTGCACCACAGAATAAGAGATACATGTACATTGGAAACATTGAATGTTTAATTGGGGATTGTTAAAACGAATGGCAACATCTATTGTTGTTGTACGAGAAAAAGGATCTCTATACTTTATTTATTTATATCTTGGCTTTACGTCAACATTAATGTGGCCCAAACGGCAAAACCTACCCCCACAAAAGTTACATCAAAACAACGGGCTCGGTCCCATGAAATGTGCTATTACTTTTATTGGCATTTCGAGTTACCATGGCAATGTAATTCGCAAAAAAAGACCCTGAACGTCCCCGTGTAAAAGTGGGGTTTGGAGTTTGGTCTGTTAAATTTCCCCACTCAGGTCATGTGACCTAGAGTGGAGAGGGGTGTGAACTTTCAATGATTTACCACTGAACAAATTGCTCCCACAGCCACAATTTTCATGATACACAGACAAATTATATTTCAAAACAGAATTTTTCTGATTTATTTTTTTGGCTAATTTTAGCTTTTAGCTTGCATTTTGCTCCTTTTTGCATTTAGCTAGTGGTCTGTATCTTTCAACTTTAACAGCTCAATTTCAGCCTCTTCAGCAAATTTCAGCGAATTCACTCAGCAATCATTGAGTCTGACAGAAATAATACTGTCTCTAGTAAAAAAGTGTCTGATATCAGTGTGAGTGCATTGTCTTTGTATTTAGATAACTACTTACTGATTTTTTTCTTATATCACATGATGTTTTGCAAGAAATTTCATTATGAGTTGTGTACCACCCAAATTCAAACCAAGATATCTTCTTTCTTTCAGCCAATGAGGAGTATTACCAGCTGCTGATGAGCAATGACAGTCACCCTACAGGCCTGGACGTTTCTTCTTATACAATAGAAGAGATAGACAGCATCACCTCTGAGTACACACTCAAAAACAATGTGAGAATTTTAAATAAATTGAACAATCCTTTAAGGTGCAGCAGTTGGGCAGTTCTTGTTCAATTTCTAATGTGTGTCAAAATGTGTGTCAGGATATTTTTGCAGTGGCAGTATCTTTGATCACCGGAAGGATTGTCTACATTTCTGACCAGGCTGCCTCCATTCTCAACTGCAAACGAGAGGTGTTCCAAGACTCGAAGTTTGTGGAGTTTCTGATACCGCAGGATATCAGCGTGTTCTACAGCTTCACAACACCTTACCGACTGCCCTCTTGGAGCATGTGCACCGGAGCAGGTAGCAAAACTAAACACGTCTCTGCAAAATATTTTATTCAAGAGCTTGATGATCATTTTCTTCTAATGACCCATGATACAATGACCATAGCAGCTAATTGACCTTAGAAAACACAAACATTGCTATAACTCAGTCAATTTTACAGATATTCAGCTAAAATCTGGTGCGATAGTAGCTGAGAGTCATTCTCTAAATGACTGTGAAGGATCTCTGTTTAAGACTTTGGCATGCAGCTTGGTGAGTGATGTGCATTTCTGTACAGAAAACTGTTTTTAACCCATCCATTCATTTATCCATTTTTTTACATGCGTTCCTTCATGAGTGGAAGGATAGTTTTCTTTTTTTTTTTCTTTTTGGCATATGAGAATGAATAGAGAAATTGTTTTTTTGTAATGACCAATGAGTTAAATCACTGAGTATGCACTTAATCAGATGACCCTTAGCTCTCTAATTTTAAAAAAGGTTTCCTCAAATACTCCTCAGAGAACCAAAAATTATTTACAAAGGCTTAGTATCTTAAATATTGTCTTTGTAAAACAGCTGGAGTTACATGGTTTCCCTTGTTGTTTTGACCTTCTTGGAAATACTCTGGTTAACAAACCAAAATAGGAACTTGACTTTGTTTAAATTCATTGCACATACAGGATATGCAGGTCCACTCCTCTAAGCAATGCTCTATAATGCAAATATTCAAACCTCTTACACAAATAGGAGCTCAGATCCTGGCAGTCAATTGACTGGAACATGCTGCCTTTGAATTAAAACATTTATTTTCCAATTTCAGAGTCATCTCCAGCTGACTGTTTGCAGGAAAAATCCTTTTTCTGTCGTATCAGGTGGGTTTGTGTTGCTTCATACACACTGTCAGGCCATCTGCTGTTTGTACCAGGTTTCAACTTTATATTTATGCTTCCAATCCAGTCGAGAGGTAATTTTAATTAGTTTGTGACATCACAAGCGTAAAAGTTGTAACTGGACACTTTTTTTTTTACAGGTTAATGTTATGCATTTACACATTCAAATAAAACACATACACACATTTGTCCAGGTGCAACATTCATTTGATTTTTCTCACCAAGCAGCACCCAGTAGTGGCTCCTGAATATTATAATTAGTGGGCCGGATGTTATTTTTCTGAATCGATATCAACACGAATGTTACAATTTGCAGCACATTATCTGTGAAAAGTTAGACAATGCTCATTTAATCAGTAATTTGTGCCCAAAACTGTTGTATTTTCGCTCTCTCCCCGCAGGTCATGTCTCGTGCAAAATAGTCCTAAAAACTAAATAAGAGAAACACCTCCTGCACCCACCTTAAAGTATTTTTTAATTGTAATTGTGGGTAAAATTATTCAGACAGTTATATACTGCTTTCTAAATTGGATTTTTATTTTATTCTGAATAATATTTCTGCAATTACACTCCAGGTCAACCAAGTTAAATGGGGGGGGAAGACGTTCTGTGAGATACAGTAATTCTAAATATAAATGTGGAAAAAAGGCTAATTTTGCATTTTAACTTTGAGGCCATAAGCAAGGCTGAAACTCATACAGATCATTTGAATGACCACAGCTCTATGTTAGCACAGACAGCACATGCAGTCACCACAGATTTGGTTAAAAAGCCTTCCTGGCAAAAAAGTTTTCTTAATCTCCTCTGTTCTCCTCAGTTTTTGGTGTTCTGTCCAGGTCTGTTCTATCTGCTCCTAACACATTTTAAGCAAAATCTCTACTGTTAGATACAAGTTTTGCAGAACACTATTCCTGCATTTTATGAGTTCAGGATATTCACGATAGTTTATTGTTGAAATTAAATTTAAAAAATGCTAGAGTGCCCCCCAAATGTTCAGTTTGTATATACTTGATTAAGATTATAATTGATTTTCAGGCTTCCTTGGGTTGACTTTATCTTTCTGTCTCTTTTTCAGTGGTGGTAAGGAGTGCGAGGGTGAGCTGCGGTATTATCCTTTCCGTATGACACCTTACCTGATGAAGGTCCAAGACACGGTTCATGCTGAAGACCAGTTTTGCTGCCTCCTCCTGGCTGAAAGGGTTCACTCCGGATATGATGGTAAAATTATAACTGCAAGTTTGAGACAATAAGTCATGTTTTTGTCCATTTTTTTTTGTTTGTTTTACTGTACCACACTAGTAGCACCATTATAAACAATAAAAAACTGTAAATATTCTGCAGTAGTAATTCCACATCTTTCCTACAGCTCCCAGAATTCCCACTGACAAACGTGTTTTCACCACCACACACACTCCGAGCTGTGTGTTCCAAGATGTAGATGAGAGGTAAGCCGTTAATGCTGAGTATTTTCTTCTGATAGCGTTTCCTTTCCATGCATGACTAACAAGCAACGTGTGATCTTTACGTACCAGGGCAGTTCCTCTCCTCGGGTATCTGCCCCAGGATCTAATCGGAACCCCAGTCCTGCTTCACCTGCATCCCAACGACCGCCAGGTCATGCTGGCCATTCACAAAAAGAGTAAGTCTACCGAATACAACTGGGAAGATTAATGTTTAATGTACTTAATTTTCTGAGTTTGGGTTTTTCCCTTTTTTTCCCTGCAGTCCTTCAGTATGCAGGGCAGCCATTTGATCATTCATCCATCCGCTTCTGTGCACAAAATGGAGAATACATCATCCTAGACACCAGCTGGTCCAGTTTTGTGAATCCCTGGAGCCGAAAGGTTTCATTTGTTATCGGGAGGCACAAAGTCCGCATGTGAGCTTTACTCCTGAATTTTCTCACACCATTTCTTGGATCAATCTTTTAGGCCTTTTACCCTCACTATGATTAAAATTATTAGGAAGAGAAACCAAACACCACTTTAGCCCTGATGTACTTATAGGTGTGTACAATGAAAAAAAACACTTATAGCAGAAGAGCTGCTTTAAAGGAGCAATAAGTGAAATTTCACCATGAGGTGGGCTGCTGAGCACTGTCTGTAGACCAACCCTGCCGTGACCCCCAACCCAAACTTTCTTTTTTTCTTTTTTATGTTTGTTTCCACCAGGGGACCTATGAATGAAGATATTTTCATGCCTCCCATTCCAACTGTCGGCCGAACTAAGACCGTGGATTCTGACATCCAGGAGATATCTGAGCAGATTCATCGGCTCCTGCTACAGGTCAGAAAAATTTAATTAAATCAGTCAAGGATGCTTAAATGTACAGTAAAAAGAGAATATACATAAACATACATAAAGAAACATTAATTCATTCATTCATTAATTAAGTCATTAATTTGACTGGGAAATAGACTAAATCTAAGACATGTCTTTATTTATTCGATTTAAATTCTTGCCCCCCCTCTCAGCCAGTTCATAACAGTGGGTCCAGTGGCTACAGTAGTCTGAACAGTAATGACCATCTTCAGGGAATGACCTCCTCCAGTGAGAGTCTGAATAATGGTAACAGTAGCAACATGCAGCAGGAGGAAGGAGAACTGACAGGGAAAAGCAGACCTGTGAGTAAATACATCGAACGTATCCAGAATCACTGCACATTTTCGTCTAAATCTTATAACTAAAGGTCCAAAACTATCTTTATTACTTTATTTCACAGCGAACGTTTCAAGAGATCTGTAAGGGAATTCATCTTCAGAAGAGCCAAGAGCAGCAGATGATCAAATCAGAAAACCAAAAGAGCAGTGATTGTGAGTCTTTTTTTTCTTATTATTTTTCTACACCATTCATTGTGACATTTATTCCATCTATCAGATCTTAATTCCTGATCTTTTTCCAATAGATTCTGTACAGAACAGTCAAGCAGTGGTGCGACCCAAAGACTCGGCCCATCCTCTTAACTGGAGGGAGGCATCTGTGGAGGAGAGGAGAGCTTCTTTCCAGGAAGAGCTGTCCAGTAATGATCAGACTGTTTGTTCCTACCAGCAAATCAGCTGTCTGGACAGTGTTATCAGGTACAGAGATAAAGACTGATAGGTTTTTGTGAAGTACTTGCTAGACCATAGTTTGTGCTACTGCTTTTTGATCAATAAGCACAACTTTTAGTACCAGAATGTACTAAAAATGGTCTCTTAAATACCTTTTATATTTGTAATATTGAGGAAAAAATGACCTCCTTTATTGATGTTTTTGTGGAGGGTCAAAATTTTCTCAGTATGTTGTTTAGGTTTTTTTTTTATTATTATTTTCTCGAAAGTTTTGAAGTTTCCTAGTCAGCTGAGTGGGAACATTCCTGTAATAAAAATGTTTATGATTTTGCCAAAAGATTAGCAAAATTCAAATCAACTTTTGTCTGACCAGCAGATCTAAATTTTTAAGTTTGGGAATATTTTTTCAGTAATGTAGTTGCATATATTGTGTTTTATAAGGTGCCAAAACGTGCAGATTTAACTGAAAGTGTTACATCATTTTTATATTAATGTAACTAGCTTGTAATGAGTGAATTCTGTGTTGTGATTGGCTCTTGTAGGTACCTGGAGAGCTATAATGTTCCTGTTATCATGAAGAGGAAGTGCCAGTCTCCGTCCAACACCACCTCCTCTAACTCAGATGAGGACAAACAGAACTTGCAGGTTTCTGAAGGTATGTAGCACTGCAGTTCACACACTTAAAGAAAAACAGAAACACGTTTTTATACTTCTCAAACAAAACCTATAGTCTCATAAGGCATTTACAATCTTCCCTTAAAACTTCTCTCTCCAACTTAGAAATGACAGTTTTTTTATCAGTAGCTCTTTTTCTCTGTTCTCTTTGGCAGAACCAGCCTTATTGAAGGATCAGTCTGGTCTCTCTGCTTTGGATGACCCTGAAAAAAAGTCCGGTGACACGGCCATGGCGGTAGTGGGCACCTCGATGCCCCTAGCTGTTCCAAACAAACCAGAAAGTGTGGTGTCCATCACCAGCCAGTGTAGCTACAGTAGCACTATAGTGCATGTTGGGGACAAGAAACCTCAACCAGAGTCAGGTACAGTGGTGTGAAAAATACTGACCTCCAGCCTGAATCTTGCTATTGTTTCATATTTTTTAAACTAAAACACTGAAACGAAATAAAGGGGATATGCTGGTAAAGATTCTCAGTCATCCAGGTCCAGATCAATCCAAAAAAGTTAAAAAAACAAAACATTTTGAATTAAGAAAGCTTCCTGTATGGAAGCAAAACATCTTCAGCTTCAAAATAGAAGTCCAGATGTTTTGTTTTTTAACCTTTTTTGCATTAAAATGAAGGTGCTCTTCAAGTTAAAATTGCTTCAGGGTAATGTGGCGACTTGAAAACCTTTTGGCTCTAATTTGCTCATATTGCTACATTAGAAAGGACTTTAAAACCTAATTTCACTTTACTTGATCCTCGTATTTTAAGGATCTAAATTAGTGGAAAAAAATATCAAGCAATAAATGTAATGATAAAAAATGAGGCAAATGGTTTCTCACAGCACTGTAATTTACGTGTTCATGTGTTATGTGTCCTTTATGTTTGCTTAGTTGTTTGGTTGGCATGTGGTACCTCAAACATTTCTTTCTTCAGCTCGACTTGCAGCTAACAGCAGAGTTTGTATTGTCCTGTTGCTTTAAACGCTTTCTTCATTTGTGACTTTGGATACATTCATCTGCTAAACGACTAAATGTGACTTTGTGAACAGCAGAATCACTACCTGTTCCAATGTAAGCCTCTAATTTGCATTGCTTCGCTTGTCACCACTGCTAATGTGTCACATGACACAATATGACAACCTCCACCCCCACTGTCTTCTATGCAGAGATCACAGAGGACGTTGCAGGAGCAGGGGAGACAGCAGACTCCATCCAGATCCTCTGTGCTCCTCCTCGAGCTGTTTCACATCCCAGTCAGGAGAGGGAGCCCTACAAGAAGCTGGGTTTGACTAAGGCGGTGTTGGCGGTTCATACTCAGAAGGAGGAGCAGGCCTTCCTGTATCGCATCAGAGAGCTTCGTGGTCTCGCTGCCCTACAAGCAAACTGCTCTGAGACTCTGGATCACCAGCGAGACGAGATCACCCCTGATGGTACCACTAAACACCAGTTTGTTGACTGGCCTAGTACTTGGACTTTATTTTAGCATTACCGTGGTGATGAACAGAAACAAAACAACAGGACATGTGCATGTTTCTGCACAAAAAGCACAACATACAGCAATCACACACTCTAACTTTGTAAAAATGACTCACTTAGCAGACAATTTACATGTAGGTAGTGATCAACAGCTTTTTAAAACATACAAATGCAAAAATTGTATTTTAGATCATTCAGCATTCCTTTTTTTTTGTATGGCTTTCCAGCTGAACGTGCCGCTCCTCCCTGCAAACAAGAAGAACCAAGCACAGAGCCAACCACAAGAAGAGGATCCAGAAACAGGAAGACCAAGTCAAAAAGAGTAAAGCTCAACACCTCTACCAACAAGACAACGTCTTGTCACCAACAGCAGCTGCCTCAGCCCAATCAGTCGAATCACAGCCTCAAGCAGACTCTGTGGTCTCCTTCTAATGCCTCCCAGTCCACTTTCCCCATGCTGCATCCTGTCGCGATGCCAGGCTACCCTCTGCAATTCCACCCTAGTGCTGACTCCGTATCTCCCCATGCAAAAGCTACTCCACAAGGTTTTAGGGACAACCAGACTGCCCAAGCCCCTCCCTGCCCTCCAACCTTTCATTCTGCTCCCTATACCTCTCATACGGTCACCCCTGTTATGGCTTTAGTTCTCCCCAATCATTTATATCCTCTTATTGGCCCCGGACAGCCACTACCACTATTAATGCCGGTTTTTCAGGTTGAAACAGCAAGCATCCCCACCCAAATGCAGCCTTTTAATCCAGGGCAATGCAATTTCACATTTCCTCCTTTCAGTGGTCTGAATCAGTTCAACACTCAGAACCAGTTTACTCCTCTAGCAAGCTACCCATCTCCACCATTCCACTTCGCTGCTTCACCTGAGACCCCAAAGCCCCACATGATGGAGAACCACTGTTGCTCCACCATGCTACAGTCTGGTGAGAGTGGAGGCCAAGCGTCCCCGCCCTTGTTTCATTCTCGCTGCAGCTCACCCCTCAATCTGCTGGAGCTGGAGCTGTCTGTGGACAGGCAGGACAACATGGCACTGTCTTCAGGAGGACAAGGGAACATCATGGCTGAGAAGGAGAAAAAAGCAAGTGGCATCCAGCTCAAGGAAAAGGAGCATAAACAGGTAAACAAGAAAACAAACCTTCCCTCACTTCTTCTCTTTCTTTTTCACTCTTATTGACCGATTGATATTCCCCTGCTGTGACCATCACAGACAGCACTGAAATATACCAATCTGGCCTGTTTGAACCACTTTATACAGGTTGTGATATATTTCCCAAGACTTTCAATCAAATGTGTCAGCCATTTGAGTTGTAATCCCATCATTACAGGGATTCAAACAAAATCTGCATGTTTTCAAACTTGCTACAGGTTTTTTGTTGTTGATTTGCAATGCCATGTGTAAAGTGAAGTCAGTCAAGACTCCTTAGATGAAATAAGGCACTGGGTGTTAATAATATCATTATCCCTTACACCCTTTAGCCCTCTCTCAGTCTCCTTGGTCCACCAGGACCCTTGTATTTCAAGCCCACGTCCTGTGTCTGTGAGGGTTTGTCTTGGGATAAAGTGTGGTCTAGGCCTTGGGCTTGCAGCAAAGAGGTAGGCGAATCATCCGAAAATCTCCGCACTTATCAAATCCCATTCCTTCCAGATTACATGTCGACTATAACGGTTTCTCTTTCTTATATTTACCTTTTATTTACATTTTAACCTACACTTTTTAAAGATGAGACTGGAATCAATTTAAATATAACTTCAGGCTGAGGAACATTAAAAACAATTTCATTTAATTTATGCCAAACACGCAGCTACTAAAATGACCATTTTGGATCATAAAATCTAGTATTTATCTAAACTCCTAGTACAATGAAACTTAATGCTTTTAGGCCAGACAACATTTAATTGTTTGGTATGTAAAAAAAGCAGCAGTTTGATTTGTCTAACAGTATTTTCAATCCGACTTATTACACACCATTTTGTTTTTAACTTATATTTAACAGTTTCTGTCTGATTTCTGAGGTAAACTGCTGTAGTTTTGACACCACGTCTGTCGTTAAAAAGGTCTGGACTCTAGCTGGACCTGTTCCAGTGTTCAGCTGCATGACCACTGGAGCAGGAGCACTATCCATGATGCTTCCTCTACCGTGCTTCACATTTGGTGTGATGTTTTTGTGTTGGCACACACGTCCTTGTTACTCCTAATTTAATGAAAGAAGCAAGTTTTTTGGGACAGCAAACTTATAATGTTCCACCTGGTTAAAGAATTGCTGCAGTATCCGGGGGCCGAAGCAGTGCAGTGAAGCTGCTCTTTAATGACGACACATCCATCTTTATGTTTCTGCAGAGGAGTTCACACGATGAAACCAACAACAGCGACACCAACTCTACATCCAGCGACATGTTGGACATCATTCTCCAAGAGGACTCCTGTTCGGGCACCGGCTCAGCCACCTCTGGGTCCATGGGTTCGGGGTCCAACGGTTGTGGGACTTCAGGCAGCGGGATGTCTAAGAGCAGGACATCAGCTAGTCAGACATCAGGCAGCATTTCAGGTCTGCACAAAACCTACATCAACACCTAAACTTTAAAGGTTTTTTTTTGCATAAATAGCAGTATTACAAGAATAAGACATAAAAGGGAAATTAATCAGCTATTACTTTGTACTATTTTAATCAAGGTTTTGTGTTATGTTCTGTGTTCTTTAGGCTATAAGCCTGATTACTGACCACAATAACATGCAATGTTCCTGAAAGACATTTTTAAATTTGGATTTGTCTGATGCAAACTTTTAAGATATGACATACGTAGCTTTAAAGAATAAACATAATATTTTACCATAATGTTTCAACTGCTCTTTGGCTGTTTTCAGGAAGCAACAACAGCAGTAAATACTTCGGCAGCGTGGACTCGTCTCAGAGCAGCCAGAACATCAAAGGTCATGTGAGGTCCAGCGAGGGAGGGCCCGTGGAGACGAAGCAGAGCGAACGCTTCATTAAGTGTGTGCTGCAGGACCCCTTGTGGCTGCTCAGGGCCAACACGGATGAGAAGGTCATGATGACCTATGAACTGCCTTCGCGGTGAGTCGAAAGGCGCAGACGCAACCATCACTGGGGACAGAGAAAGATCATGTTGTCGATGTGGTTTCAGATGTTATCAGCCATGTTTGTCTGTGAACGTTAAGGCTGAGTAAATATGAAGCAACCCTGAATTCTGGTTTCCTGTTCACCTTCATATGAACTCGTATCCTCTTCATATCTGAACTAAAGTCTCTGAGAAAAATGCCTCTGTTGTCAAAGGTTGGCATTTGCTACAAGTTTCTAACTTTTGACCATGTCCTAAACAAGACAATATTTCAGTCATGGTTTATAGGAGTTGCAGATGGAACATTTCTGTTTCTATTTACATGTTCTAAATCATACTCTGATTAATAATCCGTGCCCACATTACATCCTGCATTGGCACTGCAGCATTTGTTATTTTGGGGTAAAATAAAAATCTGTTTTCATGGTGGTGTCTTATTTATAGTAATGTTGTTATTAAGTATTACATCTATGTAACTGATTTATTTGAACTGTGCTTTTTAAAACTGGGAATCATATTGGCATGACAAGGAGAGGCATTTATACTCCCTACTGATTTTTGTTGCAGTTGTTTTAATGTAGACCGAACTAATGTTTCGACCTAAAATGTTATGACACATTTTCAGCTCGTACAATAAAAAACTCAAAATGTTTTTTTATGGAATTACAGTGATTTATCAGAGATCCAGACCTGTTTGTGTTGTATCTGTAAACACTTCCATCTAACTGTGTGTGTATTTAAGAAAAGATGTTGCATCCCAGACAATAAATACCACAAGAAGAAAAATCTCTTTATAAACATCATCAGTGAACAATAAAGCACTGATGCTGTGGTAAAATTACACTACCCTCACATATTATTTATTATGCATTTGTTGCTAAATCTCCAGATTTAAATTTGTTCTTGTAAAAAGATATAAAGTGGACTCATTGCAGCCACTAATACTAGGAAAGCATGTTTGTTAGATTTGTTTACTATTTACAGTTTTACTAGTTGTCCCTTACTATTAATTTTATTTCTGTTTATTTTAAAAAAGGGAAATGCTGATGGAACTGTGCAATTTTTTTTTGTTACTGTTCTAGCAAAAACAGTTCTTCCTTGTTAATTCTTGTTTTTGAAAAAGCAGCCAACAAGGAAGTGCAATCTAGTGAGAAAATGGCCTCCACCCCCATATTAAAAGTAGACTAGCCCCTTTTTGTTTTGGTTTAATTGAAGTGAAAGGAAGTTGTACTAAACAAAGCGTAGTTTAGACAGTTTGAGAATTAATAATACAAATACTGAGAGGACTCTAAAGTTGTGATTTTACTGTGGAGGGTATATTTATACCACTAGATGGCGCCCTCATTTAAAACGTTGAATGAACACAAGAAACCTGACAATGGTATTAACACTCCATAAGTGTTTAGCTCTGGAAATGAGCAAGGATTGTTTTGTTTATTAAGAAATGAAAGCCACTTTAATAACTCCTTGATCTACCTGAAGAGACGTTTCAGCTTTAAGAAATCATAAAATACAAGTTAAAAGTAAAATACTCTATTTTTTATTAATTGCTTTGATTTAAGGGTCGATGTGAACCCCATTAAGTGAAGTCTCTTGAACATGATTATTTGTTTGTGCGTTGCAGTGACATCCAGAGCGTGCTCAGAGAGGACTGTGAGAAGATGCGGCTGCTACAGCAGAACCAGCCTCACTTTTCAGAAGATCAGAAGAAGGAGCTGAGCGTGGTGCACCCCTGGATCAAGAAGGGAGGGTTACCGAAAGCCATAGATGTCAAGGTAGATTTATTATGAGAATGCTGAGTCAGATTGTTTACATTGTTGTATTCCTGTTTTTATTTATATTTTTTCTGGTACTTTTTTGCAGGCTAACTGCTTCTGCATACTTTGTACTATTTTATTAGCCATCAGTCTGTATCTACTTTTTATTTTGCCTCATTTAGCTGTTAGCTAATGTTCTGCTTCGTTAGATTTAAGAAGTCAGTTTCAGCTTTTTCAGCAAATCCCAACAAAATCATTCAGCATTCAAACTGTACAAACTTTACACACACACACGTTTTTCTTTCTAAGGCAGTTTGTCTAATTATTGTGTATGGTTTTCAGGGATGCTCATGGTGTGACAGCACCTTAGAGGCAGCCGCCGCAGCAGGAGAAGGAGGAGGAGCAGAGGATCAGCACAACCTGGACCTCAGTGACACAGATACAGGAGAGAGAAGAGATAGAGAGGAGACTCTAAACTCTGCGCTCATGTCCTGCCACAGCTCTTCTCTAAGTTTCAACACCCAGACAGAAGAAGCAATTTAAGGAACAGATTTCTAAAGTTGTTCTGCAGAACTGTGAAGAGAAAACACTTTAAAAGAGACTCTCTGTGACTCTGATTCACAGTACAGTCCATGTGTTTGTAAGGAATGTAAATACATGTGGTGGACTTCAAATAGCTTTTATTTCTAAGCTCTGAAGGGCAAGATTGTTTTGTTGCTTGATGTGACTTTAACTGTTTACTGATTTGTCCCTGCGCATTGCACCTAGAAAGAAATTTGTTGCACTCCGGAGCAAATGGAAAATCTGATGAGGGAACATCTCAAACACCAGATTTCACAGCACAGCGGTCTACTGAAGTCTGTATTTTAGGAAGTTCTACCAGTTAAGTCAGCATACACTAACAGCAAGAGGAGGTTTTGAAAGACACTTTAGTTTCAGTCACTTCTGTCATTGATACACACTAAATAAATCATTACCAGATGAGCAGAAAAGCACTTTATGAGCTGAAACAGACAAAAAATGGAAACAATTATCAAACTTCTAAATAGAAGTGCTTAAACTTATTTCTTTTTATACTAAATACAATCAGAGTATCTGTCAACCCAAAGCATGCTCAAACCCCAGCTTTCTTTGAAGAAAATCAATAATAGGTTATACAGAAAGGTTACAGGGCACAAACTTTTCTATAAGAAGTACTAAAAGCACATTCCACTCATCTGAATGGTCCATTTTAGCTTGTCAAATGGAACTGTTTTACATCAGTTCAAAATCTATGTTGTGCTGGAAAAAAAACTGTTCTGATTTGAAGTATTAGTTGTCAGAAAGTGTAGTAGAGGATAATGTACGAGATTTCCCACAGAAATGCAGTGAAAGCACATAATGTTGCAGGTGGGCACCAAGTGCGCACCAATCTGATCGCTGCACTTGAACTGATCACACTCATGCTGCCTTCACTTACACAGTAACTGAGTTGGACGGTTAAAGAACTAAAGTCAGCCTCTGAAGTCAGGTGTTACCAAAAAAAATAGCCTAATGTGAGCACAGTTTTCATGTTTAGAAAGAGAAATGTGAAAACCACATCTCTCTGCTGCTGTTGATGTGTTTCTGTGTTAATGTTTGTAACAGTCTCTGTATATTTTCATATTATTATATTTTGGAGTAAAAAATAAAAAAGAACGTTATATGTTTTAATGTTAAAAAAATCTTGCTTTAAAAAATGGGTCCAAGACGAGTAATATTTAATGTAAATACTATTTTTAACTCTCTGAGTTGTATAATCCACATTAGAGCTGTTTTCTAACACTTGATGTGGTTTTAAAGTGCCTTATTTAATATAAATAATGTATATAAAAGGCAGGTTATAGCATTACTGTAGAAGTTCTGACTGATAAAATGTGCCTGGAGTTCATGCTATAATCTGACATAAAATTGTGCTGTGAACATCTCCTCATTTGTCTTTCTGCTACAGCAGACACTGATGGCCCCTTAGGTTATTATTGTGTCTTTATTTGTTCTCCTTGTTTTAATGAAAATAATTTCTCAAATGTATAATGTTGCCTAATTATCAGAAACATATTCCTTTTTCTTTGGTTTGATGATAAATATTAAATCAGCAGTTTGATATCTGACAAACGGGCCTGACTGGTGTTGGTTGTTAAATAAAGTGGGAGGCAGCTTCAGAAAGGTCAGAGGTCAGTTTAATTCTCCAAATGACAAAACCTGTGACCACTGATTAAATGCAGAAAAAATAATTCAAGACCTCACATTCCTTGAACAAATGCACATCATGGGTCACATTTCATGCAGGAGGTTTAGATTAATATTTTATGTTGAGAAGAGCTAGCTGTTTTGGTCAAACCTAAACATCAGACGAAGTCCTGCTCAGGATGAATGATGAGGATGACTCCCAGCTACTACCACACCAAACTTTAACTCAATACGTGCCAAGCGGACTCAGTTATATTCATTCTTCCAAGGATTAATCATTTGTAGATGTAACTACATCTAGTGATGACTTTATGAATGTTTTCTAAAAATCATGATTTAACGTGATTTAACAAACACACACTCGTGCGCTCGCAAAAACATTATCTCCTTTCGTCGGTGCGGGCGGAGAACTTCCGTACTTTAAATTTAAAAGTAGCCCAAAAGATGCGATTTCCCCCCTGCAAATGTTGTTTGAAGTTGAAAGGCTGTGATCCTCTTCTTAGCAGAACAGACAGACCTGGATCAAACAGGGACCCTGCTGCATCCTTTTCCTCCTCTCACACCTTCAACACAAACGAGGTGCGAATTAACAGTTCGCTACGGACCTTTTTTTTTTTTTTACAGCGGAAGGATACTTTTATCAATCTCTTTACGTCAACTATCCTACAGCCTGTTACTCCAATAAATATCTGAACGGTCGTTTATTTTTTAAGTAATAATAAGGTAAGTTCATTTTAACACATTTAGGTGGCTGTAAGGAGGTTGAGGGCAACAAAGATCAAAGCGTCTTCCTGCTGAGGTCATTTACATCTCTGAACTCCTACAAATCCGGCCTCCTTTAAAAAAACACTCTCTTCTTGTTTTGTTTACTGCAGATCAGATGAATTAAATGCATTTATCTTTAATATGTAATGAAGTAAAAACTACCATTTCACTCAATCTACGATAGCCTAAATGAAGAGTTAAAAATATTTGCTGTAAATGTTTTCTTTTAGAGTAAAAAGACAAACACTACTGCCATGAAGATGGACCAAACATAAAATTAATCAGGAAGTCAGAAACGTCAGAAACAAATTCTGCACAAAGGATTGTCCCATAATGATGACTAATTTATCCTTAAACTAAACAAAGTTTTGAACACTGTATGTGTTTACTGATTAAATTAGCCAAGACTGAAAATAAAGCAGACTTGTGTAGGACAGAGAACTTTGATCATTTTGATGTATTTATTTATACTGAAGATTTTTTGAGAAAAGATGGTGTTGTGTTTACATTAAATGCATACCTGCATTTCAATTGCAGTTTGATATATTTGGAAAGCTACTGGGAATAGTTTAACTTGCACCATTTTATAACTCTCAAGATAGTTTTTTTTATGTTTGGTTTCATGTAGTTTGCAATGAGTCCCTTTTAAGGACAAGTATTTTGAAATCTTATTTAGGTCTAACAAGCACTTTATTACCGTACAGTTTTCAGCACTTTGTGTGTAAACAAAAGGGACGGTCCACTCTGTTAATTTTTTTTTTCATTTCTCTGATCTGTGAAAGAAGTGACTATTTGAAGTTCAGAATGCTTGTGAAGAAGGGATGACAAAGACCCAACTGTGCCGCCTTCACCAACAGAGCCTGAGCCTGAATATGCAGGCACACTTTAAAAGTTCTCACTTCCACTGTGGATTGTATATCTCTGCAACAAAACACAGTGTCCTTTTAGGTCAAGAGGAAACGTGATGATTCAAAACTCAGACTGAGCAATTTATACACCCTAAAATGATTTTAAAGCATTAAAAGGCTTTAAAGATCCAATTCACAAGTTCTGTACCAGGCCTGTAAAAGGAGTGATTACTCATCATCTCACACCTCACAAATGCCTACGATGTGCTAACAGAGAGAAACACTCTGAATGGAGCACAACTGCAGAGTATAACTATCTTTGTAACAAGTGTGGGTGAGAAGTGGGATCATTGTATGTAAAATTTGACTTTTTTGAGCATTTGCAGCATGAATAGGACTGAAAACATGCCATTTAGAAAAAAGGCATTTATTGAAAAGTTGAAATATACAAAAAAAAACAAAACTGACAAGGTAGCTTACTAATAGTTTATAACGTCTATAAATATGGAAATAGACTTTAAGTTGCAACATAAGATAGGAATAGGGCTATAATACAACCTGGTACATACAGAGTGCATACCACTTACCTGGTAAATGCCAGGTAGGCTATATTAAGTATTGCTACTGGAAATAATTTATAAGCAACTAACAAAAGATCTGTACAGAAAACCACCTGTACCGACCAGTCAATAAGTACATATTTACAGATTCTCCATCCTCACTGAAGGCAGGTCCAATCTGTGTCACAACAAATGTTTTACTAGTACAAAAACTTATACAAAGAGCTTTCTATAAACAAGTTAATTGTCAGTGTTTTGTTACAAAGAACTTTGTTGAAACTATTCAATTGGTGTAAAGTGGTCTACCAGGGTCTCCACACAGACACGAATAAAGTTAAACTATTCGTCCCGTTCTGACTGTCTGTCTCCTCTGAGGAGGAACCTTGGCTCGGATCAGAGTCTGTTGCATCCAGGTCAAAGCTGAGGTCATCAGTGGAGGAAAGAGCCGGAGATATCAGGGTCGTGTCCAGGTGCTCCCCGCAGGTACCGGCGGGGTTGTTGTTGCTGATGTTGTTGTTGTTGTTAGACTCCGGCAGCATCTCCCGGAGCGCATCATTGAGGGGCATGCTCTCCAGCAGCTGGTTCAGCAGCTCCGCCGCTACCGCTGCGTCCATTCCCGGACAGCCGGACACAAATGTGTGCACGTCGTGCATACATTGAATGTACCCGGCGGCAAATCGCTCACTGGCCTCCCGGTTCAGGGCGTCCACCTCTGGGGAGACAGAGGCGTCATTTAAAAAAAAACGATGCGTAGCCAAACTGTTCTGATTGGCTGAGCCGTGGTCGAAGCGCACCTGCACTGGCGTTAATAAAACCGTTGAATATTAATCCGCTGAAAGTAACGAACTTCTAAAAGAACTATATTTCTAGGCGGAGGAGGTACCTCTGGGACGCTTGCATTGTTACGTTCATTTAGACTTTCTTAATTACAAGCAGAAGCAAAAGGGAATGATTGAATCGATAAATATTTACCTTGAGAGCGGTTTTGCAGGATGTTTTCTACTTGTTTCACCGTCACCTCTAAAACTTCGGCGTTCTCCATTTTCGACTGTAAAACACACATCAAGCTAACTTAGCTTAATTGAAGCACATCGGATGAGGTTTGTTGTTAGGAAAAACAGCTAGTTATCATACATCGGAGTCCGCGATGAGAAGTCTAAGCTCTTGCAGACTCTCATTGATGCGGGTTCTTCTTTTCTTCTCGACCAGAGGCTTTCTCATCTGTGAAGATAATGTGTCCGTTTCAAACCGGGAGATGCAGCAGAGCTTTTATAATGACGCTAAGAGAAAGTTACCTTTTTGTCAGTTTTATCTCCCGCGTCGCCTCTTCCGGTCCGGCCTGCGCTGCTTTGAGTTGGAGCCATGTAGGACTGAAGTGGAGGCCGGGATTCAGAGAGCCGTTAGAGGCGGTGAAGACAGATGGTCTGAGAGGGACATGTCCTGGGTCTTTATACGTCCACTCATTTACATGAGAATGAGAGGTCTGGCTGTGAGGAGCGAATTGGGGGTGTGTGGGGGGTCCCTTTGAACCACGCAAAATCGGAAAACTAGGTGAACTTTTAAACCACCCACCAAACAAAGTGTGTTTATTTTGTAAAACATTTTTTAGCAATGCACTTTGAACCCACCCGCCCACCACTATCAGAGCCAAATATCAGCCAGTTTTCATATTAGATCATTAGTCGATTTGTCCATTTCAACCCTAATTGGGAACCATCAGCTCACATCTGACAAGGTCTCCCCCCATTTAAAAATAAAAGCCATTGTCAGTCTCAAACTTTTTATAGGGGTGTATACAAACTGTGGCTGCAGTTCAGCAATGGTTAGACATGTTGCCTCTCAGGTTGCAGTGGTGGTGGTGCATGTTCTCCCCGTGCACATGTGGGTTTTCTTCTCCTTTAAATATATACATTCTGATATCTAAAACATGTAAATCTAATGCAGTATAGCTACAGAATAAACAATTCAACAGCCACAAAATGATTAATGTACTTTACAGATTGCTCTGTTTTAGCAATAATTTGCTTTTAATTTGTATTGTAATCCCAATATAACACACTCCAAGCCTTATGGTAAATTGTACATTGTGGCGTGAAAGAAGGAGACATTGACTTGCTGCAAGTAAGCCAACTTTATTTTTCTTGAGCCAAAACAGAAAAAGGATGAACACTACAAAATACACACAGACCAAACCAAACCACACCCCCAACACCCCCTTCAGCCTCTGGGAGAGAGACCCCGTAATAACATGTACACCACAATATCATCACGTTTGACACATTTCACAAACGGTGACCAGAAGTAATCATTTCTATGTATTAAATACTGTTTATAGAAAACACTATTCTAACCAAAATTTACTCAAATTTGACATTCTTAAGCATTTTTGATCTGTCGTTTTAAAACAGCATATTGCTACCAGTCATTCACATTTGTTCATTAGGCAATAATAACCTATTCCAGCTAGACCCACAGTTCATAATACTCATAGTACAGTTTAAACTGTTTGCACACGGACTGGCCCAAACATTATAGTCACTCCCCAGGAGATGATAACTTTATTGCAGTATAGCTTCTGTCTGAGCCAATTTGAAACATCACAACATTTCCGGATGATAGTGTTCAGGACTTGGTTGAGAAGAGGACATTCAGCTTTAAATAAAATGCGGAAATTCCTACCATATTCGGAGCTTAACTTCAAAATAAGAGTGCGGCGTAGCGTAATAGCCACAAATGAGGGCTTGCATTTGTTTTCTTCACACGAAAAATCGTTAGTTATCCAGCTCAAATTACTTTACAGCACAAATAGGCTGAAATATTTGGATTTTGTGCGATATATAAAGTGTTCCGCCTGACGCAGGCTTTTATTCTGACGGCGCCGAGGAGGCTTTTCCCTCTGGCCCACGCAGCGCTCGTTCGTCAGAGAAGACGCCGTTCTGAGGTCACAGATCCCCGGGGGCGACGCCGTTACGCCGCTATATAATCTCCACCGGCCAGGGAGGAGGAACGCAGCGCTCCGAAGCAGACAGGAGACAAAGACAACTCATACACTGAGCTAGCAAACATGGTGAAGATCACCTTCCAGCCAGTGTCGGCGCAGAAGCCCGAAAAAGACAACGAGCATCCGGACAAGATCACAATCCCCCAGCCTCATGTGAGTTTGCACACTTTTGTCTTCTTTCTTTGTTCTCTCTGCTCTGGCGTTTGTCTCTGTGTCTTTCCAATAAGCTTTACTCCAGTGCGCAGGCTGCAATAAGTAGATTAATGGTTAACTATCCGGTCACTGATGGGATTTGTTTAATAATCTACAATCCTTTTTGTAAAGCGTATTGTGCAAGATAGCAGCATCACTGCATGGCATCCCAGACTGTTGCGATTACGTCATGTCGTTTGGTCACACTGCAGATAGTAATCACGTCTATAGGTATGCATTAAGTTATTTCTAATTTTATCATAATACGTGATTCATAAATGAATGTTTTTATAACACAACAAGAAACAGCTCCAACCCTTTTGTGTTTGATGTGGATGTATCTCTAGTAATTAAAGAACATATAATTAGAAAATAACCTAAGTCATTGATGCAGTTGCTGCACCACTCACCAGGAGGTGTAATACCTCCTTAATCCTGCAAGGGGCGCTTCATTACCATGAAGAGTGATTCGACTGTGCTCTGCAACAAAGACGGCTTAAGTAAAAATTGAAGTCAGACTGCTAGCAGGGGAAAAACATACACACTTATAATCAAAATGAACGAAATAAAATACACAGTGCCAATAAGCACTGGCAAAGAAAGGATAGCTATAGATCCCAAGTTTTTATTTTTATGTTTAAATGAGAGTTGAATTTGTGTGACCATATCTCTAAATTGGTTTTAACCTTATGTGAATTAGAAAGTCAGTCCCTCATCATTGAGGATGTTTGTTTTTTTTAGCTTTTTCTCTGCGCTTTGTCTCAGGAGTACAACGTCATTATACGTACATCTGTCACTCAACAGATGGGCTCCTGTCAAAGCCTCATCTTGTTTTCTCAACACACAGTAAGAACCCACTCGATGACGTCTCCAAAAACCATACATTTTCATCTCTTTGGTACGTCAGCAGAAGGATGTCAGAGACTGTGTGGATTTTGATTGGCTAAGATAAGATTTGAGGCGTCAGAGCCAGCGTGTGTAGATCTATTAATACGTCCACCTCTGCTGAGGGACTCCTGCTCTACGCACTCGTCCTTATTTTGACTCCCACTCAGAGAGCTGGGGTTTAATATCTGCAAATATGGAGCATGGAAGTGGGGCCTCCAAGAATAGACCCAGACGGCCACGTGCCAGCATCTTCGTCAGAGCCTGGCACAATCTGTTCTCCTCGCTTCCGCTCTCCATGGAAACGATAGTAGAGAGAGGTATCGGATTGACTGAGAGACCGTGGGCGGGCATCTGGCATGCCTTGTTCCAATCCATCCTACGTCTACCAGATCTTCTCACCTGACTCACAACTTGGCGCCTGCCCCCCCAACCCCCCACTCCGTCAGCATTAACTCTATTACGTTTCAGGCTTTGTGACGCGGCTGTTGCATCAGTGGCTGTAACACAGCAATTACACAAGGGCATAAAAGTGATCAATCAGAACAGTTTATTGCAATAAAAAAACATAATAGAGATTATTTTTCTTTCACTGTGATGATCCAGATGTGCACATTAACAAACTGACTTTTCTTTTCTCTACAGGGGCGGGTGGTTCCTATCATGAGGCCTAGAAAGCCTTTCCCTTACGGCCTGTGCTGCCTCATCCTCAGCTTGGTGGTTTTCTTGGTAGGAGTGGTGCTGGCCTCTGTCTTCATCTATCGCTCCCACTTTATACCTCAGGTTAGTTGAGCGTACCGTTCTCCTAACTCACATCAAACCACGAGGTCAAGCGAACAGCATAACCGAAGGTAAACACAACACGCTAACTCGGCTCTTATCTCATCCCACCAGCAGATCCCAGAGGACAGCTTGTTCCACTGCCGGGTCATCTTTGAGGACTCGGTGTACGCGCCCCTGAGGGGACGGCAAGAACTGGAGGAGAATGTTGGCATCTACCTGGAGGACAACTACGAGCAAATCAGCGTGCCCGTGCCACACTTTGGAGGCAGCGACCCTGCTGATATCATCCACGACTTTCAGAGGGTAGGCTCCCACTCCACGTCCTCTTCTTTTCCGTCTTTGTGTTTAAAGTGTTTGACTTCACATCCAGTCTTTCGATGGTTCGTTTTAGGGCCTCACAGCTTATCACGACATTGCCTTGGACAAGTGCTACATCACTGAGCTGAACACCACCTCGGTGATGCCTCCACGGAGCCTGTGGGAGCTACTTGTTAACGTCAAGGTGAGGCCCTTAATAGTACTGTTTTTAAAAACGAAGACCGTGCCTGTCGGATAGAGGGGAAGTGCGGCGTGTTCTCATCTTCTTGTCGGCTGTGTTCCTCCTTGTCACAGAGAGGGACGTACCTGCCTCAGACTTACATCGTCCAGGAGGAGATGGTGGTGACCGGAAGGGTGAGGAACATGAGGCAGCTGGGCCCGTACATCCACAGACTCTGCTTCGGCAAAGAAACGTACCGCCTCAGACGCCGCAGCCAGCGCCAACGTGAGTGATCTCTATGAAATGCTAAATTATGACTGATTCGTGCCGGGTCACTTTAGTCCACTCTCTCTCACTGTCTGTGTGAGAAGTTGAGTCATGTGACACCATCACAAAGTTGTTGTGTGTGGACAGCTAGAACCAAATAGGGTCTTCCTGCAGAAAGTTCCAGTGTAGCGAAGCTGCTCTGACAGCTCCGCGATCACATCCATTTGTCTGTGTGTGGGTACAGCCTGGGAACTTCCTCCTGTGTGAGTCACTCATAGTGCCGTGGACACATCCACACACACTGCGGAGGAGGAATGCGCATGAATGATAAGCGTGTCGTCGCTGCCTTCGATTAGTGCAACAAGCCCTCTAGAAATGATGCAGTAAACCCCCC
>JAVKLF010000064.1:8974430-8985907 GCA_034783495.1 Millerichthys robustus | reverse complement strand
CACACACACACACACACACACACACACACACACACACACACACGCACGCACACACACACACACACACACACACACACGCACACACGCACGCACACACACACACACACACACATACACACACACACGTTTGCACATAGGAATGACATATGTTCACTCTAGGAGGCGGTGAACTTCCTGATTGTGATGACGATGAGGGCGAGGAGGACCGATGCTCCCAGGAAGACAGCTATGACTATGGCAGTGATGGCCCCTGGCCCCAGAATTCCTACACACACACACACACACACACACATACAAAAAGATAAACTGTTGCTTTAATGATCTCAATAAGAAACAGCTGCTAAAGCCTTAAAAAAAGCCACTAAACAAGCCAGTTTCACCTTCATACTCCTCCAGGGTTTGGGAAAGGGTGGCATCCTCGTAGTCCTCGGTGACAGGGTGACCCGTGAAGTCCAGGACTGGGGTTTTGGTGGTACCTTCAATAGGTGGGTCTCCAGACATAGTGTCCTGGTGGTCCCTGCTGGTTAAGGAGGGGTTTAAAACCGTCTCTGAAAAGCAAACAAAAACAGACTCAACAACAGAGCTTTCTATCCCTAAACTGATGGCATTAATAAAAAGTCACTTTGTGTTTGAATGCTTTTAATTATCGTCTGAAAGGCCAAGGTGGATGACAATGTTTTTATCCGTGGCAGTTGGTGAGGTTTTTATGGAGAAGCTGTGAGCATTTATTATCTTACCTGTTGCAGATATCACCTCAGTTTAGAGAAACAGTTGATTTTTGTGAGCAAGGATGAGGCCAAAGCAGACTTTTACCACTTTAAACAACCCAAAACTTTCATAGCAGTTCAAACAAACAGTTTTATAAACCTTTAGAAATACTCAAATATTTCTGCAGGAAGTGCCAGATTTTGAGACTTTGGTTGAACTTGCTGTTTTAACTTTGTTTCTCCAAACTAATGCTGCTCAACAAGCTAAAACTTTGAGCTGTAGTTTTTCAAATGAACCATGTAAATAAAGCTGAGTCGAGGCTATCGGGTTGGTGTTTGGGGATGCACCCGGCCGTACCGACTCCAACAGTCGGGCTCTTGTCTCGCAGCTCAGATCTGAGAACGACGTTGATGTAGGCTAGAGGTTTGTCCGTTTGAGCTTCAGGTAGTCTGTGTTTCTGCTTTTATCGACGATCGTGCGTGGGTGTAGCTCTTTGGCCTTGTTTGACAGTCGTCTCTTCTCAGCTTGAGACTTTTCACACTCCTGCAGTGGGTGTAGAAACAAGATGTTTCTCTGAGCTGCGTCTTTTAGAGTCCAGCTTTTGAAAAATAAAAACGCCCCCGACCGAAGAGTCTAAAAACGACCCTAACGGTTTTGAGATTGCGGTTGCTCTCACCTGTCTGCTAACTGAACGTCAGTTTTCTTTAGAGAAATCCAGCGGGAACATATGATCGTCATCCTGACTGGAAAAACAACAAAATAAACTCTTGATGCAGAAGCCCACACATTTAGACTCTAAGTGATTTACTCATCCCGGTCCTCAGCGACCTGCATTCCAGCTCAACCGCAATCAAAACATGTTTACATCCACCGCTCTCCTTCAGTAACGGCCTTCATCTTTTCTCTGATTGGTCATTATTTTAGAAAAATTCCTAATTTTTGACGCCCTCCTGTTGCATGTGATAACATAACATAAATTCAAAAAGCGCGCACTTGTCAGATGTGCGACCAAATAAAACTCTGAAACGCACATTTGATGATAGTGTTTGGTGTTGACTCAGAGCTTCCTGTCCTGGAGCTGGATTAAGGTCTGGAGGCTCAAGGCTGCAGCCAGCTCCTCCATCAATGAGGCCTTCAACTGAGGGCACAAAGGGCAGCTTGTGCTCCCCCCCCCCACCCCACCACCCCACCCGCGGGCCCCCAGGCAGGCTGCAACCAGGAACGGCCGGCCAGAGCCCAAAAGTGACCACCGGCTGGACTCTGGATGTCAAAACAAACTTGTTTATTAAACAGTCCCTGTGTGGAAAAGGCTGCGCCCTCTGAACACCTCGGGTTTTATAAAATCATATCACAGTGTTTTTCTGTAGGTGTTTGTTTCCACCCGGGCGGCTTTCCTCCAGCCGAGGATTCCTACAACACAGCAGGAAACAAACAGAACTTTCAGAAAACGTCACTGACTGGACGTCCTTCAACCATCAGCACCGACATCTGAACCTTGATAATCAAATACTTTAACATTTTATACAAGTGTTTGTTAAGCTATATGCTTTTTATATGTTCCTGCTTGTTTATTTTATATATATTTGTCATTAACTAACAATTTACTTTCAATTTTCCATTCAGAACCTCTAAAACAATTTTTCTAATAATTGTTTTGTTTGATTATTTATTTTCCCCTTTTTTTTCTTTTATAATTTTTGGGTGAAGGGTTTACATAAGTTAACAAGACCTTTGCCTCTTCCTGCAATGTTATCTTTTCTTTTTTTCTTGAGATTTTTGATCTGTATTTTTATCAAGCAAATAAATAAATAAATAAATAAACAACAATAATTAAAACAAAACAATATTCTGAGAGTATTCCCCTAATTTGAAACACAGTTTTTGCAGACGGATAAACCTCTGCCCATGTTTACTTCAGAGATATTCTCTCTAAGATGCTGGTTTTTTTTTTTACATCCCGTCCATTTAGGCCTACTGTTGCCAAATAATTTAATTTAACTGCAAAATGCTCCTCCAGCTGTTTTTGAGTTACACCACAGTTACATTTTTGTTGCTTACTAAAAATTCATTGCTGCCGTAAAATTCAAAAGTAGCTACTTTATTTGATGAGAAAACTGGTACAATTTCTTAGTTTAAATATTTGATGTCTTTACCGTGTTTTATTGCGAATAAAATAAAATTGTGGTTATTTTTTTCTTTTTTTGATTTGCAAATCATTGGCTTTCGTTCTTCTTCTCTCTCATTTTACATCTCAGCTCTTTCGGAATTTGGTTCGTACATCTGAAGCTGTGTCAGAGTTCAGTTTCTTAGTAAACGACAACGTTCTCATTCAAAACACAAATGACCCGATTCCTTCTGAGTCACCCGTCCTCTTGTACCAGCTGGATCGCCGCAGATCCAGACGTCTGAATCTAAAAACACAGAAGGCCAATTGTAGGGGCCTCCGGGCTCCTCTGTCAGGATTTCACACCATCCAGACAGATAACACAGCATGCAGACATGTGGGTGTGAAAGTCATCTTGCAGAGCACTGAAACCACCAAACACACCACCGGCAGAGCTGCCTGCACCTTTACTTCACTGCATTTACTGTAACTACACTCGGGGGTTAAAATGTTTTTAAAAAAAAGTTCCCACAGGGCAAATCTTCATAGCTGTTTTTCAACAAAGGAGAAACCATTACTCACTTTTAGAAAATAAGCTTAAAACGTGAGTCATTCTCAGACTTTGTCAGTGAAACTTCTTACCAGAGTTTGTTTCCTCGTGCTGCTTGTGTCACTTTGGTCAGTACTACACAACATCCCATAATATTTGTGACCGCACTGTTTCTTGAAACGATTGAGTTTGCAGAGGAGAGAACCGACATTTCAATTATCTGATCCTCTTAGCTCTAAGGTGAATTTCATAGATCCTCCTCAACGTTTTATCTTTTTTTCCTGCCAGGATAGAGACGACCTGGAATTCTCCTGATCTTCAGGCCCCCCCAGAGCCGCTCTGCAAACCTCCTCAAGCAAACGTGAGAGACATTTGCAAAGAGCGCAGAAAGTAAAAATAAAAAAATCTTCGACGTCCTTATCTGACAGCTCACTTCCTCTTTCTGAGAACTGACCAATGTTAGACAATAACACAAACTCAAAATTAAATAAATAAAACATAAAAAAGTCTAAAACCTCTGAGCAGTTATCTCTGCTGAATCACTTCAGCTCAGGTTGAGTGAGAGGGAAGTTTTCTTTTTTAGCACAGAGTGACACACACACACACACACACACACACACACACACACACACACACACACACACACACACACACACACAGGTTTGTATTCTATCCTTGTTAGGACCGCTCATTGACTTCTATTCTTTTCCAGTTATTTCTTCTTCCTAACTCTGACCCTAACCCTAACTCCGCCAGTACATAACTGACCCTACTACGACTACTGGTCTTGACAAGGTTGGTGTTCATACCAGAAATCATCCTAAAAAGGTAACAGATACAAATACACACACAAAGCAAAGATGACACAAAATTACACACTTTTGACTTCATATTAGCAGTAAAAACACATGTGTTGAAATCTTGAGAGCAAAATCTCTGGAAGGACTAAAAACCTGTTCATACTTCACATATTGTCTAAAAATGTTAGGGTTTTTTTACATTTAGGAACCATTTTCCTTTAAAACTTGGCATGCGTCACCTGGTCAGGCTTACCTGTCTGCACAAAGACGACCAGGATGCCGAGGAGAAGCAACAAGACAACTCTGCAGAAGCTGCTGGGAACCATGGTGTTCGGGAAGGATGAGGGTCTCCAGAAAGTCCTCCTCGAGCAGCGACTTGAAATGAGCAGCTGACCCTGGGAAAAGGAGCGGGAGAAAGGTAAAGAAGGCGTGGGGTCAGGAGGGAAGAGGGGTTGGACGAGGTGTGGACACGACAGTGTGCACTTTGTGGATGAAAAAAAAAAAACCCACATAGCTCCTCTGGTCACATTACTGAGTGTGAGGGGTTACAAACCCATCTTGCTTGACTTGTTTGCAGCTTGAAAGGTGAAAAAAAAAACTTCAGTTCCCGAAGGAAAATCTGCCTGGAAAAAGAATGAATAATAGATGCACCAACTTTGAGATTCTGATACTTTGGCTGAACACTTGGGTTTGGAGAAGAATGGTGTGGCACATCAGAAGCTTTTCAGCCCTTTCTTACACAATCATTATTTATTCATGTATATTTTTACCTGTCTTATAAAAAAAAAAAAAACTTTTAGAGGGAAAATTGCTGCTTTAAATAATATTTTTAGCCAAATAAAACACAATCACTATTTCGCTTGTTTTGTGAAACTTCAAAATGTGTGCATCCCGTCGAACTGAAAGCAGAATAAACACAAAGCAGGGTCATCAGGTCCGGTTATTTACCGAGGAGATAATTACAACAATAGTTAACTAATCCACATCAATGTTAGACCAGAACATGTGGGGGGTTGTTTTAACTATAATAAATCTGGAGGCGGCATATGTGCAGTTTGAGCCACTTGTGCCTCTCAACCTCTCGGTAACTTTGCAGCCAAGAGTGAGTTTATTCTTCCACCCTTGCAGTATGAATTACACGGAACATTTTAGAGATGCAAGTTGTGACTTTAAACTAGACGTTTTCCACAAACAGCCGACTCTGATCTGGATTTAAAAAATTGGTTGTCAAGAACTAACAAACCACAACAGTCCATTATTTTCCATTTACAAATAAATACATTAACAACAACAAAAAACTCTTTTATTTCATTTTGTCTGTATGTATTGTCACGTGTGTATTATTTCCAAATGACTAATGCTCTGAAAGCTGCTCCATTCTTATGCAACAAAACAATCACGAATGGCTTGAAGAGCGAAACTTGTCGGTCAGTAAACGTCAAAAAGTTAGAAAAAATTTAGCTCATACTTACTAACAAAGAAGGAATTTTTCTACTTGGATATTTAAAATTTGAATTTTGTTGCTGTTTAAGTCATTAATTTTATTTATTCACTGAGTTTATTTTTATTGTTGTATTTGTTCATTTAGTTGTTTACCATTTGTTGTTCACATGCATTGTTAGTTTTCTTCTGCAGTTTAATTTGACAATCCTATTTTTGTGTTGGCTTTCACAACAAATATTCAACTGAACCATTTTCCCCCCTCTCTGCGTTTTCTTCGATTTTCCTTGAGAGAGAAAACGTGAAAGGCTGCAAACAAAATAAAAGCGTAACAACAAAGTCCCAGATTGGTTTTTTTGGTAAAACTTACAAATCATGTGGATGATGTGTAAAATGAGAGCGAACCTGTGAAACCTGTTGGCTTAAAGGGCCAAAAAAATTAACATTTAAAAAATGACCGAAAACTCAAACCTGCTTGATTAGACGTGAACATAAAACGTCATGGACGTGTCTAAAACCAATGATAATCTAAAATCAGTTAATTTGGCCTGTAAATTGAAAGATTTGCTTAAGTTCTTCTGTCCAAAAGTGTTTGTTTTAAAGCTGATCAGCACCTGTTAGATAAACTAACTGAATTTTAAAGCAACACAAAATCTAAACAAACTAAACCTTTACATCCTTTTAGACCTGAACACTGGTGATCAGCTGAAACCCACGAAGGAAAACCAGTTTTGTTGGACCAATTCTCTGCAGGTATCAGACATTCAGCACACAGATCAGCAGATTTAGTTAGGGTAGAAGAATAAAACACATACCTACAAATCTGAAAAAGAGAACTGGTGGTTGTCGTTTCCTCTTTGACGCTTTAAAAACAAGCACGGGCCTGACGTAAACACACATCACAATGATCTCTGCATTTTATTTCCTAAAAGCAGTGGGTGGATTTTGGATTTAAACTTAATGAGGTGGATTTCTTGGAAATAAATAAACATCTCATGGCTGAAACTTTGGACGAGGGTGAAAAAAAATAAATAAATTAAAAAACAAGCGTCAGCAGAATTTGTTGCATTAAGCCACTCAGTAAATCACCTACTTTGTAACCAGGATGGATGAAAATGCTTTTAAATTAGTCTATAAAACACATTTGGATGAATTGATCAGCTCTCTGAAATATATTTTCCTGTGGTGTGATGGGGTCAATCATTAAAACCTGCACTTCATTGGTTGGGAAGAGTTCAGAGACAGATGTGAACAGCCCACACATCAGACTGTTTTATTTTATACTGCAATAAAAAAGTAGGACTCCAGCAGATCAGTTTCATATATTATATTACAGATGCAGATTTGAAAGTTTATTCTTTAAACAGCCTAGTATTTTACAAGAAATAGATAACTAGTTGGAACTTTTGAACATGTCCTTAAAACAGGACATAAGTGGGCACGCATCCTTGGGCTCTAGTTTGCCACCATCATCCACGAACGACCAGCTGAGAAGAGGGGGGGAGGGGGGAGGAAGAGTGGGGCTTTCAATAAATAAAACAAAACAATAAATGTCATTTCTCTAGCTTTCATCATACTACCCCACCCATATATCCACACTTATAAAAACAAAAATCCACAAAGGATGGAGGCTGAATTTGAAATCCATTGGAAGTGTTTCCAGATGGAGATGCTGAGGAGAAGCTCTTATTTATTGGGTTGGCTGTTTTAATTAGTTTGCTCCAGGAAGATGGCACCCTGACTCAGAGGTCGAGGTTTCGGATGTTCATTTATAGGAAACTGAAAAGTAAGAGGTGAAACGTGACAAAATGGTAAAAAGAGGACAAAAGGGGGCTTGGGTAAAACAGCTGCTGTTCAAAGTGGATACAGTCAGTGGGAGTCGCTGCAGTCCCTTTAAAAGTCCTCCAAAGTCTCAATTTCTCCCATATTCAATCTCTCAGACGACGCGTTCACAGAAAACCCTGAAATAAGATTAAGCACGACAAAAGGTCCACTTAGCATGAGATGAAACCCTTTTTTTTAACTAAAAAGGTAGATGAATATTTGGTCTCACCTAAAAGGCTGGGGTCTGCTCGCACCATCTTCTGTTTCTTTTTCTTCTTCCCTGAGGTGACGGTCTCAAACCGCTGCTGCTGCTGTTGTTGGCTGCTCAGGTGGTTTGACTGATAGATCGTTGAAGGTCCTGTTCCTCCCCACACAGAGTCCTTAAAAAAAAAAAAGACATACACAAAGACTTTATACAAGTTAAATAGTAAGGAAAACAATAAACTCAACTTAAACACTCACATTGGGGACATGTTAAATTATATTTCTATACAACTAATTTGACATATTACATCTAAAAACCAGAGCCAATTTAATACTGACCGACACAGACGCTCGACTAGGACCAAGTTTATAATTTTGGCCCTTCGTATGAATGAATTTGACTCCCCTGCCCTAAAGTGTAAACTTTTCGGTGAGGGTCTCACTTTTTGTTTGCATCTGGACAGTAATGGTGAACCATTTAAAGCCCACTCAGAGGTTCAGACTGCTTTACCTGCTGCTGCTTGGCGAGTAGTTGGTTCGATGGTGCCTGCTTCTGTTGATTAGTGTTCTGTTTGGCACGACGTTCTAAGAACTGCTTGGCAAAGTCCTTGGATTCGGGAGTGTCCCCCAAGTAGGCCCTAACGTAGTCATGCACCTCATATGGAGAGTCCACTTCCTTCAAGAAGGATGCAAACGTAGGAACTGGCAGGACAAAAATAACCATAATTAAAAAAACAACAAAATTATGACTGAAGTTTGAGAAAAGGGCCATTCCTAGATGTAAGTGACTTATTACCATCCAGATTGTTGGCCGTGTTGAGGGTGTGCAGCGTTTGCTCACACCACTGCATAAAGGTGTCCTGCTGGCTCTTACTGACGCCTTGGAACAACTTTAACAGCTTCTCCTCCTCTTCTACCTTCTTGCTGCTTCGCCCACTCAAAGAGTTACTTCATGTGCACAAAGGGGAAGACAAAAGAACTTACTGAGATCTGTCGATTACTCACTTCCTTCACATGATAAGTCATGCTTTTCATCAGAGGCTGTGACTAAGACAATATTTTATTAGAACATACTAAAAACAAATGAACAACAAAAAAAAACTACCTGAGGTTGGCGTTGCCCTTATTGTTCTTCTGAGAGTTGCTTTTTTTGTTCTGGGGAGGCTGTTGGACAGCCTCCTTCACGGCCTCATCCCAGAAGCCCATGTTTGAGTTGTGGGTGTCGCCCCAGATGCTGCTGGGATCTGAGCCCCAGTTGGTGATTGTGTTAACGGACCCCCATACCGAGCTACTCAGTGATGTCTGTGAAGAGACGCATTAACCTTGAACTTAATTAAAGCTTCATAAAGAAAAAGCTCAATCTTTAATTGCTCATAATACTGACAACAGTATAAACCCACACCCAACCACCCAGTTTTTACATGTTTTGATCCTGTGAGATACATACAGTTCTGTTTTGAGGTCGGGTCTGTTGGGTGGCGATTGGGTGTTGATGTTGTGGCTGCTCCTTTCGCTGCTTCATCTGCTGGGCTTCTTCCCTCTGAATCTCCAGCAATGACTTTGTCATGGCTGGTTGCTTGGCCACGTTGCCCCAACCAGACAGCTTGGCTTGGGACTGCTGAGCTTGCTGCAGGGCCGCCTGCTGCTGCTGCTTCAGGAGCTCCTGCTGCTGACGTCTCTGCTGCAAAGGTGAGAAAAAGCATAAATATGCAAACATGTCCCGTTTTATTGATAGCCAAATATAGTCAGATAATGTTATTAAGAAATTAAATCCAAGGTTTTCGGGGAGAAAAATGGCAGTGGTGGCAACAAATATTCAGGTTTGTGATATAATGCACGTCTCAGAGAATTATGAGCAAACGAAGGTTATATGACATAACCCGACAACCTGATGTGACGCTGTGCTGCTCTGTTCTTACCTCCTCCTGTGTCTGTCGTTCTCTCTCCTCCTCTAGTTTCTGGATCTCAGCCAGCGACAGGGCATTCTGAGTCGGGTTTATAGTGTTGATTGATTGCTGCCCCCATTTAGACGAAGACGGAAGCTGTGAAAAGGAGAGAAAATGTCTCAACTTAAAATTACTTAATTTCCCTTTGGGATCAGTAAAGTATGTTTGATTTGAAATCCATTTTATGCGTTTTTGATGCATTGTCACCCTAAGCTTGTACCTTTATTTGTGCAAGCTGCTGCTGTTGCTGCTGTTGTTGCTGCAGCCGTCGGAGGGCCTCTTGTTGCTGCTGTCTCTGTCTCTGCAGCTCCTGTTGTCTTTGGGCCTCCTGCTCCTTTCTTCTCTGCTCCTCCTGTTGCTGTGCAAGAGCAGCAGCTGCAGCCGCTGCGGCCGCACTAGCTGCTGCTTCTTCCTCCGCCCGTTTCTCCTCCTCACGCCTCCTTAAAGCTTCTAGTTCGAACTTTCTTCGCTCCTCTTCCTGATGACAGTTTTTTTTAATAAGTGAAATATTTTGGAAAAAAAAACCCAAAAACTTGAAACATATAGCACATCTTTCTGAGCTTACTTGTTTACGAATGAACTCTTCCCGCATCTTTTTCTCTTCCTCTTCCCTCCGTCTTTCTTCTAATTTTCGGAGAGCTTCCTCCTGTGCCAGCCTTTCTTCTTCTTCCTTTTGCCTACGTTGTGCCTCCTCTAGTTCCCTTTGCCGCCTCAAAGCTTCCTCCTAAACATTTCAAGCACTGGGTCAGTCAATGAACAGGTAACTGTTCAGGCTTTGAACAATTCAAGCCAATTCTAGTAAAAAGCTCAACCTGTTTTTGCCGTGCCAGCTCCTCCTCTTCCAGTCGTTTCCGCTCCTCCTCCTGTCGAGCCTTGAGCGCCTCCTCCAAGCGTTTTCGTTCTTCTTCCTCCCGTTTGGCTCTCATTTCCGCCTCACGCCTCTCCAGCTCCAACTACCAAATGATCACACAAACATCATTACCCACAGGAACCTCTGTCAGGATCCGTCAGGTTGGATAGGTTTGTGCTCACCTTTGCGGACTTTGCCTTCTCGAACTGTTGCATCTGCTCGATCGTTGGAGCTTGTGCCATCGAGTCTATCGGCAGATCCCAGACACTGTTGACTTCCCATGCTGAGGGTGACAGAACACGTTATGTATGACAACACAAAGTTCCTCGGGCATCTCGCGCTCCAGAACGAGATAGAAACTCACTGCTTGTGGCGGCTTGTTGGAGGTTTGGTGTGCAAGAAACCTGCGAGGGTGGGTTCTGCATTTCCCACACAGAACCAGAGTCCGGTACCGACAGGGATCGAGTGACAGGAGGTAGAAGACTATCTGAAGCACTACAACTACACGTGAACAAAAACAAATAAAATTACTGCAAATTGTGCAAGAAATGATTAAAAACTGAAACGTATGTGAACAGATCTGAAAGTAAGGGAAGAAATACACATTTTGTAATGATTGTGTTTTTCACCTTATCTTCAGAGCCTGGTACTGCTGTAGAAGGTGGTTTATCTGCTGTTGCTGCTGCTGTTGCTGCTGAAGAGGAGCTGAGTTAAGAACTAAAGCTTTCTGCTGGGCCATAGCCTGGGCATATTGCTGCCTGTTGGATAAGGATGAGAAAAAAAAAATTTAAAACAAGACAGGAAACAAGAAAGGCACATTTAAAGATAAAGAAAGAAAAAAAAAAATCTGTGTTTGTGATGCAGTTGGGGAGTGTTTTAAGCAGAGTTGTGGTCTGAATATTTTCATCTTCAAAAAAAAAAAAAAAACTGCACCGACGCCACAGCAGGGACAGTCATTAGGCCAGGTTTACCAGTAATGGACCTTACCAAGCTCCGCCCACAACCGGCCTAGAAGGTCTCACGTGGCCGCAGGTCTCACAAACAAAGCTTC
>JAVKLF010000064.1:8957189-8972405 GCA_034783495.1 Millerichthys robustus | reverse complement strand
GCAATGGAGAACCATTATTTTTCGATTGTTGATGCGAAAACTTTCTGCCGGTCTGCTAGTCCACAATGTATTCTGGCTTTTCTAGCTTGTGTTTGTGAGATGGCCGCGCTCGTGGTAGCCGCCCTATGACGTAAAATGGGCATCAGCCAATAAAACGCGGCTCCTCTGGTAAGGTCCATCGCAGGTGGCAACATAACAATGCTAATCACAATCACCATCAGCAAACCAAACAAGCAAAGAGCTGTTATAAAGCCATTTAGACTTAAATTCGACTGGTTTTGATAGAAAAATATATCCTTTTTCAGTTCTTGTTAATGGAAACGTGAAAATGTAAACGAGCCTAAAAATGTACCTGGCCCTAGTTATAATCTGATACAAGCAGACTAAAATACATAAAGAAATAAACTGATGGTGTCAATTGTACTGACTCAAGTTGATGTATTGTAAAATGATTTGCACAATTCAAATTATTGAATTAGCCTGTTTTTAAACCCATGTTCTTAATTTATGTATTATTCAAAGTACAAAGTAAATTACACGCCTTATTCTTTTATTTAAAAATTCCAAATTACCGCATGTAGTTAGGTTACTTTTACCAGGACATGAGCTGCTAATTATTTCACACACCAAAGCCCACTCAAAGATTTAGAGAGTGCAGCTACTTACTTGAAGAAATAAAAAAAGAACTGGCTCTACATGGAACTGTGTTTTTTATTAATGTTTGTTTAGCAAAATGTTGGATGTGATGGTAATTATACCTGAGGAGGTATTGATATTGGAGCTGCTGTAACTGAAAAAGGTTGAGGGCCGTGAGCTCCTGCTGCCTCTTCAACCTTTCTTGGTCACCATCCGCCTGAAACACAGAGGATGGTTAAGTCAAAACGAGACATAGCTCCCTAAAAAGACAAAGAGCTACAAAAAACTGGAATGCTTAAACTCAGATTTTATTCCTTTCTTTGAGTCTTTTGTATAAAGTCCAAAAAAGCTGGGTTATTCAAAAAAGTAAAGCCTGCATCTTCAAACAGTTTGACACAGAGCTGATACAGGCTCTGATATCAATGATACATTTTTCAACAAGATAGTTTAAATATGTTTAACTCTATAAATGAGCAACTACACAAAAAAAGCACACCACGCAGGAGAAATTTCGCTTTATTATTAAAACTGGTCTGTAACACCACCTACAGGTCAATGAGGGGTACTGCAACTGGAATTACATTTGCGTTACTTGTTAAATAATTTCAAAAGTCCTAATTTAACTTTAGAATAATTTTAGAGCCACTTTTTTTTCTGAAAACACTGGAAATGTAAGTCACAGTACAGAGTTTGCATTTGTTGCATCATTTGTCACCTGGTGACAAAGTGCATATTTTTTAGTTTCAAATGTTGCTTGAAGCAGAGCTAAGAACATTCACTGCCACAATTTACACAGAAATTACCAAAAAAAAGGCTACAAGTAACAAAATCTTCAAGGGCCATAATATAAACATTTAAACAGTTATATTTTGGTATCAATACAAAGAGTACACCAACTCTTAACTTGTAGGATTAGTTAAACTCAACTCCCCTCTCAGTTGCAAACTTTCAGTAAATAGAAATCTTACTTGCAGCGGCGGAGGTGCGGGGCCTGGAGTAAACGGCACCCTCCCCCAAATCTTCATCATCTCCCCCAGTGGCTGAAACACCTCATCACAGCCTCTTTTGACCAACAAAGACACGGTGAAATAACCAGCCTGAAACCATTCCGACATCTCCTGATTACTGAATGGACCTAAAGGAGAAAAAGGAGAGTCTCAGGTTTTAAATGAGAAAAGTATTAAAGTCTAAATTTTAAGCCTATAAACTTTGAATATTCTCACCCTGTATCTCCCCCTGCGGGTCTTTGTAAAACCACTTGAGAGCTGCTTCATGGGTTAGAGGCAGACCTGTAGGCTTGGACTTTTCTGTAGTCTTTGCTGATAGCCTGTCATCGTCCACAACGCTGTCCTGTAGGTATGCTACCATCTTTTCTGCCTCCTAGTATGAGAACAATTATTTAATTCTAGCCTTTCAGCTGGTCAGTCAAACTAAAAATGTTTGTGTGAATTAAACCTCCAGAACATACTTGCTCAAAGTGTTTCAGTCCCTCGTCTTCATCAGTGTCATGTGGCACAGTGGTGGGCCTGCTTATAGGTGCTATTATGCTTGATGTGAAAGGTGAGGGATTGCTCATGGCCACAGGGACTTCCATGGGCTTCTGTAGATGAACAGATGATGATGGAGCAGACACCTCTGCATGAAACAAAGTGATTTAAAAAAATGGATGTTAGGTTTGGCAACACAAGTAACTTTAACGATGAAACTGATGAAACAAGTCCCACCTGGTAGGGTGGTGGAAACGTGGGTCAGAGTTAGAGACTCCAAAATGCTAGTGGACATTGGGACACGCATGGGGGCTTTGCACAGCTCTGGTGGGAGCTCCCGAGGTGGCTGTTGTTCAGCCGGTCTCTCAGACTCTTCCGTTCTGTGCTGATGGTTGGGGGATAAACTTTGTGGAGGGGGCTGGGATTCCAGGTCTGCTGAAGCAACAGGTGGAATGACAGCTGAAGCCTCTTCCGAGGCTCTGGCGAACTCTGAAACGAACAGAACTGTAAATATGAACAACATAATAAGAGTTTACCATTTAAACATTCATTTATAAATTTAGTTATGGCTAATGCAAACGGAACTGATTATCAGTACGTCTTCAAAAAACTGGTGATTTTCCTTTATTTTCAAAACCAAAATTTTAATACATCTAGGGAAAAGAAAGTTAAGTTTCTTCATTTGTTCCATAAAAGAAGAAAAATAAAATCCAACTATAAACACAAAACATTTGAAGCACAATGTCAGTTTTACTAAAACTATCCAGGACTAGCAGCAGTTATAAGCTGCAGCGAGTTTCCCAGCAGCACTTTGGAAAAATAAATTGCCTAATGACTACATGAAACTCTAATTAAAATAACGTTTAAAAACATCCATAATGTTGAAACAAAGAAGTTGCCATTCATTACTTTCAGAGCCTTTTTTTGTTGTTTGGACAAGTTTGAGGAATATCTGACCTTAATGACATGTGTCACTATAGTGTTGTTAATGGTACCGAGTACAGAATACACAGACATGAAGGAAACAGAACGCAATTTATCAAAATGACTGACCTTTTCTGTCAGCTTCTCTTTTGGCCTCTCTATCTGTCTCTTTGGTCTGTCTGGGCGATGTGTCCAGCTCCTCAAAGCCCTCCTCACATTCCTCCAAGGGTTTAAAGTCGTGCTCTGCTTCTTCAGGAATTGGCTCCTTGGATGCTTTCTGAAGGTACATAATAAAAAACAAAAATATGCCATGCGCGTCTTCCCAGAAATCTTGCTGTATTTCATAATCTGTCAGTCACTATGGGAGGATGTTTTATCTGTTTGACACAACAAAGCGAAAGCTTGACATATGTTAAACATCTGTGTTTAAACTCCACTACCTTTAGAGAGAGAAACGCTCCTGAGGAGTCAAATGTGCCTGCCTCTTCGTCTGCATCCTCCAGACACCACTCTGGTAAGCTGTCCCTCTCGTCATCCAGACTGCCGCTGCCTGACCTCTGCCTCCTGTAGCCGCGCTCGTCTTCTCTTGCATCAAAGGGGAAACGCCGACGTTGATCTGGGTGTTCCCGCCACCCTGCTGACCGAGGCCCATCTGGATAAAGACGACAAAAAATAAATATAAAAAAAATTACTAAAATCAATAATCGCCGGGGATAACTGCTCAAGTCACAGCTTAACGCATTCAAGAGAAACTCAAACCACTAACTCAGTCCAGCAACACCTTACACATCAGCTCACTGGAGCCAAAGGGTTCCAAGCCACAAGAAACCCACTCCGGTTTCATTTTTAAGCCCCACTTGTTAACAATGTTTGGACAGAACATTGGAGTGCTCACCAAAGCTTATGTAAAATGCTCTGAAGGACATTCAAAACAAAAAAAGCAAAAAGCAGCTTACAGGTTGCAACACAGATGCACATTTTAGTTAAAATGTGGATCATATCAGAAAACACCAGTACATTTATCAAAGAGAGTTTCTCTGAGATAAATCTGTACGTGGTGAGGTTTCTGCACCTGGGCTTGGTGGGCACCACCGGTCATTGTCCCTTCGAGAACCTGCCAGCCGCCAGACCCCTTCATCATCCTCACCATTCTGATCATCGCGAGAAGTACGCCAGTTCTCACTCTCTGACCGGGTGAAGTCGTGCTTCCTGGGTAGCCCTGTTCCGCCGTCTTCATACGTGGCTCGAACTGCAGAAATCCCAGGAAGGTGAAGAGGTTCTTAGGATTGCCAGACAGTGTATATTCAACCATCTCATTTTACGTAGTGAGGAATACAAAAACTGTTACATTATGGCCACAATTCCTCCAAACTAAGAAACCAGAAATTCAGGTGGGGCACGTCTTTTTTTATTTATTCAATCATTTATTTATTTATTTTAACTTAAACACGCAAACTTACTGTGATTCATCTGAAAATGTCCCGGAGCAGGATCTACTATAATGGTAGAGAGCAACAAGTGTATGAGTCAGGGGATTTATATAAAAAATTAAAAAACTGAATTTGTCAGGTATTGACTCCTTGAGCAACAGAAGTGTGACACCAACCTGGATCTTTCCGAACAGGCTTTTCAAATCGTCTCTCGCCCCTGATGAGGAAAATTAAAGTTATTTTTTAGTATTATTATAACACATTTTCATAGGCGCCTTTCTAGACACTCAATGTCACTTTACATTACAAATGTCAACAAACTTGTTTTATTTCAAATAAAACTAAAGAAAACATTTTAAGTCATGACTAAAATACACAACACAAAATTCTGCTTCAAATCTGCACTTCTTCGGGTTAAATTTGACCCCAAATACTAATTTTGTTTTATTCCAATACCTTTCTTCCCAGCTTTGAGAGCGATGCATTTCTCTCCCGCCACGACCAAACCCTTCCACATCATCAAAACTTCTTTGGTAAAATCCTCCATCCCCTCTTCCCCGACCTGAATTCAAAAGTTATACAAAATAAAATATATATATCTATATATCTATAGATAAATTCATCTTTGAGTTCAATCGCTAATTTAGTGTTGAATAAAATACTTAAGATTTGCCCCACTCGACGATTAGAATGATTGCGCAATATATTTTTTTTGTTTACATTCTCTTTACAGAAAGCACAACTTTACCGAATGGAAAAACCATTATCTTTCCCCAACATTCACTGAATTCTAACGCTGTCCTGTCCTTTTTCTTGTGTACACAGAGGACAATAAAGCAGCCTGGGTAGCTTTTAAGTTTAATTGTCCTCTGCAGGACAGACAGTATCTTTCAACACAAACCACCTAATCTAGCTGCACCAAGATGCCTTTTTTAACGTCAATAATTGATAAAAATATTTTGTGCACTACAGTCCAAACTGCTGCATGTTGCTTTTACTTTCCCTTTCTATTAGCAGTAGAGTGCAGAATAGTCTCAGAATAGAAAAGTCTTCTTCGAAAATCCTAGCTAAATGTCTGGGGCGGCAAGTCTGGTAGCTTGTTTATTCAAATGAATCAAACGTAAGTTTATACCCAAAAAAGAACATGCAGCTTTGCACAAAGAGGGAGAAAGGAAAGACTGAGCATGATCTCCAGGATTAAAGACAGTTCTTCATATTTGCACCACAGTTTGATAGGTAAAGAATACACAACTTAATTGCGTAAAATGTGTTCTAAACCTTTTTTCCACAATAAAAAAATCTTAAATGTGTGAGAATATATGAAGACATGGGTCACATTGTCCTGAAATTGAAACCATGTCAATTGTGAGAAAAATCTTTGTTTTGGGTAAAAGATTATAAGTTTGGAGTAGATCAATTACGAGTTTCAGCAGCCGAGGTTTGAGCACAAGTACAAAACCTACAGAGTACTACTGTTACACCCCCAGTCTCAAGCTGTGGGAGAAATGGTGGGCTGTTCAAAGGCATCTTAACTATCTGCAGTTGCTGGAGCCACTCTGAAGCCACCACGAGCATAAAACAGCTTAAACAAATCTCGATTAAAAAGCCCAAAACTCCTCATTTTGATAACTCGGTTTCACTTTGCTCTTACAACCACTCGAAACAACTGGAGTGAAATATGACACTAACGTGTGAGCTCAGATTCTCACCTCTACCTCTTGATGTACTTCGGCCTCTTGGTGCCCCAGCTATTGGTCCACCTCCCCGCCCTGTCAACCGAAGTACAGCTGCGCTGTTTACAGACATGGAAAAGTTTCTCTGCAGACACAAATGTGATGGGGGGGAGCAAAGGGGACAAACACTCAGTTTGCAGCTCTGTTCCTTGCTCCTGCTCTTTATTTGGAAATCTTGTACAAGTCTTGGACATTTGCATCAGTCAGATAATAATGCAATTTTTGACCTGTTTGTAAGTCAGCCATTTATTTAATCATTTTTACTAGTAAAATAACTTATTGTGGAAAGTGTTCCAACCTGTTCCTCCTCTGTAAAAGACACAAGTGCTAGAGGTGGTAAGGGTTCCTCTTGCAGTATAGACAGGAACTCCTTATCATGTAGGTCTATAGGGATCTGGAGGAGAGAAATCAACATTTAATTTTAATTAATGCTTTAAAGAAGACACCAACAGAAAGTTAAACACCTCATTCTGAAACTAACACTATTTATGATAAAAGTAAAGTAGACTAGAAGCAACATTTTCAACATTGAGAACCAACTCACCTTGTTATCCTTTACATAAAGTGCTAACATTTCTTCTCTCCCGTAGCGATAGTCTGCAAGTTTATACTTTGGCAATGCCGGCGAGAGGGGTGGAGAAGCAATGGCATTGCTGCTTCCACCAACTCCACCACCGCCACCTCCAGACAGAGCACGGAGCCTGCAGAGACAGAAAACATGTTTAAGCTAAATGAACTGAGAAACAAGACATGACAACCAAAGCTGGGGAGGCAGGTGACATGTCTGAACAGGCTGGAAAACTTGTATTAGGCTTAAACAGAAACCTTATTTCAGGACCTAAAAATCATCATCATGCCAATATATTTACCATTCTGGTCCAAAGTTAAGCGTCTGGGTTTCGGCCATTTTTTCCTGGAGTTTTACAAACATGCCAAAGAAAAAAAAGAAAGCAGAGTTAACATCCCATTTTTCTAGCTTGGACATTTAAAACATAGTCGCTAATGTAGTCGGTTTTGATGAAAAACACCTAATATTATCTTTGCAGTCTGTTTATTTGTAAGGGAAGCAACGATTAGCTCATCTTCTTCAAAACAACCTTTGAGCATCTTTAATGAAAAACGTGAGATATGTCTTGATGTATTTGTCCAGCCTAAATGATCTCAAAACGTGTAAAACATGACAGTGCCTTTCAAAAATAATATAACAGCTTGAGTAGCTTTTCTCCAAAGTATTTTTCTTTTTACTTAACAGATGGGCTTTTTATTAGCAAACAGGAAAAAAAACGTTTTGTCACTTGGTTTAATGCATTTCAGACCCTTAAAAACACACAGGCCCATCCCACTAGCACTCAAAGGGTATAGGATTTCAATTGGCTAAAAGCTATTTTAGGAAGTCTCCTCAACTGCAGTCCATGTCAGACACCTGTAATTGACAAAAGAGGTGTATTTAAGTAAATATGCTAGACCAAAAGAAAAAATAACCTAAATCTATAAATATCCCTGTTAACTCTATTCTTATATAGCAATGTCACAAAAGGCTGCAGAGGACTGTGGAAGTTCCCCTTTAAAGCAATTAATACAACAATTTGTTTTAAAACTACAGGAAGTATCTTACCTAAATCTATAAATATCCCTGTTAACTCTATTCTTATATAGCAATGTCACAAAAGGCTGCAGAGGACTGTGGAAGTTCCCCTTTAAAGCAATTAATACAACAATTTGTTTTAAAACTACAGGAAGTATCTTGTGTGTTTGACTTATTTTCCACTGTTTACAGTGAAATAATGACTTGTTGAACAAAGACCAATCACCTAACTTGTCCAGAACACTATTGAAATGTAAAACGTTTCCCTTTTAGATTTTTTTTTAATTCATAAGGCGATAAAGTTCGTTTGTAGTTGTTAAGATTATTGTATAAAACGATGAGTCAGTGCTTTGTAACGTGGACATTAACCGATACAGTAGAACAAATCCTAGTTCAACATATTGTTAGACATCAGGTTGAAGCTGACCTTAAACAGACGGTACTGAATATCTGTGAAGTGGTCACTCAAAAAGGTTAAGCTGAAATCACTTGCCAGCACTGCCGTAGCAAAAACGAGCTAACCGAAATAACAACACATAACAATTAAATGGGGAACTTTATCTGACGCAAATAATAACCTATAAGTAAAAAAACAAATAAAAACTGACTGTACTCTATAGACGGGGTGAAAATGAAGCACTAGAGTTATAAAGTACCCCCATTAGCTTCACGCTGTTGCAACACGACACCCAGACCTAGGCTAGCCCTCAACTAGCAATCAAGTGTTTTATTCTAAAATAATCAACTTATATACATGTCACATATGGACATTAGAGTGTTTTTATAGTACTATCGTGTGTTTCACATAACAACTCCCGGTATAAGCGAATATATATGTCTAACGTAGGTGCCTAGCATGCTAACGGATTAGCGAAGAGCTACACGCGGCCTTCCCGAGCAGCCCGTATCTACAATAACCGTCCACCGCACTTGGCACCACCCAACCGGTACACGGTGCCACCGGAGTCCGGTGCTGCAAGGCCAAGTCAACATGGTTAGTTTGAACATTTCCCAACCACCGATTATGAGAAAATGCCCGTGTCTTATGGCACTTAACTCAAATGTAGGTATTTTCCTGGTTAGTGTACGAAACTTTTGCTGTCTTACCTCGACTAGTTGTGACAGCTTGTATGCGTGTTGTTGAGTGGCTCTCTCTATTCGTTTTTCCACAAGATGGCTGAGTATTGGTCACATGACATCACATTTAAACCCGTATGCAGGAGACACGATTTGCTGACTTGTACATACTGTTTATTAATGTGTTTATCACTGTCATGTTAATCACAGTTCACCAATGTTGACTAAACATTATATACACACATAGTCAGTTTTGGGACAATTTATCAATGAAATGCACTTTAATTTATTTTCTGAGCTTTGTGCCTACCTGGATATTATCTTTGACACGATGTTTTATTTCCTAAAAATATGTTTTCTGACGTAAACGTAGTCAGTTTAAGACAAAAATAAGTATAGTAGAAAACATTGGTGCAACAGACAAAAACGTGGGTTCCCGGTAGAACACCAAACCCTGACAGACATGCTGCTGAAACAGTACGTACGCCGGCTCGTTGGTCTAGGGGTATGATTCTCGCTTAGGGTGCGAGAGGTCCCGGGTTCAAATCCCGGACGAGCCCATTTTTTCAAATCCATTACGCGAGGATATGTTGTATGAATCACACACAAATGATTTCTTACAGTTAACATGTTAGTAATAGATTTAGCTGCGTATATTGTGCTTCCTGTACTGTCTTCTTTCATTTTTGGAGCCCACAAAACAATCCAAAATACAGTATTTAAATGGTTCTAACCCTTCCGAGTATTATCTCTAGACATTAAAAATGGGAAAAATAACTTATGACCCCGACGTGATTTGAACACGCAACCTTCTGATCTGGAGTCAGACGCGCTACCGTTGCGCCACGAGGTCCCACTACAATGAAAGGTACAGTGTTTTATATATAAGTACATAAACACCCGCGGTATGGCTGTTGTCTTTTTTCTACATGTGTTCTCGGCCCAATTCTCGCAGCTGAGAATTGTTTAGCTAAACGGCCCTAAACAGTTTCCCATTCATTTTCAATGGTAGTCCTAAACCACTACGGATGCAATATATTTATGGCCACTACTTGCGAAGTCGCGGATTCACACCCCGCAAGGACCAGATCACTTTTGTTATCCTGTTCCATCACAATGTGCTTCTTCCCTAAACCTCTATGTGCGTTGGTGGTATAGTGGTTAGCATAGCTGCCTTCCAAGCAGTTGACCCGGGTTCGATTCCCGGCCAACGCATTCTTTAGTTTTAGACTGATATTTAAATTGGAAGTTCATATGATGGAGCACATTACTAACAATATGTAGGCTATACCTGCTAATACAACTTGTTGACTACTGCTAACTCGGACAAATGAAAAAGGATAAAGTAATTTTCTGTATGGCATAGCTGATATGCTTCCAGTGTGAAAACGCTTAGTTGGAATTGCTTTCCTACTTACCTATTCCTTTTACACATATGCACTCCTATTGATTAATAATGAATGGCGACATTGCTCTGCAGACAGATGGAAGAATTTACTTGTTGAGGAGGAAACGTGTCTGTCTTCCGCAGTACTGTACATTAATTTGTTACCTATTCACCCATGTTAGTCCTCACTCTCTTCATCCCGGTGTTGCCATGGATATGTTATTCCTATGGCAACTGCATGCCTTTGTAGATGGCCTTGAGCCCCCACTCTGAACCTTTCATTACACGTTTCCTTCAAACTCACAGAAAAAATCACACAAGATGCAGACCGTCCAACTCAGTCTCTCTCATTGTGGCCTTTTTTTCTCTCTTTGCTTTCATCCCCTCTATCTCTTTTGTTCTTACACTGCTTTGCCATCATAGTTGCTGCTTTGTCTTGCCCAACACAGTTACACATCAGTAAAATGCAGCCTAAGTTACCAGATGACTGGCAGGTGATCTGATTTGTGAGTCTGTCATGTGAGTCAACCCTCCAAGCTTTCTAATTTTCGGTGGTAGGAGAAACCAGAGCTCCATTTTAAAGATGCATGAGAAGTCACGGGAAATGGAGACGAAGACTCAGCCAGAGAAAGTTTCTGTGTTGGAGAGAGAGGGTGAAAGGGAGTGGTTCGTGCAGACAGCAGCAGGGCTGACTCTGAGGGCTCAGACTTGAAGCAGAGTCCAGTGTAGGGACTGTTTGAGTGCGAATGTGTGTGTGTGCAGCAGGTGGAGGCACTCCACCTGCTGAATGACCCCTGTTAGTATCGGGGAGTATCATGGGCTACGGGTGGGCTCAGCCCTGCTCAGCATTGTGGCCGGCTGCATCATCATCGGGGTGTCCCGGGAGTGTGATGCTGATGCTGTCGGAGGAATCTTCCTTGGAGCCGGAGGCCTTGGTGAGACTGAGAAACTTTGTAGAACCTGGCAACCATGGGAGTTATAAGGTTGTGTTTGCCTAAATCCCAAATTGGCAACGATTTTCACAAAAAGAAAAAAAAAATAGCAGAATCCTTCAGTACAAAACTGAATTTGCAAAATTGACGCAGTCTAAGTTTGTTACATTTTAGACAATTTGAAGTTGTGTTTATTAGCTGAATTAGACATAATAATGGGGGTGCTGTGGTAGCTCAGTGGTTAGTGTTGATAACATAAAGCAATATTTTAAATTTTATGCATTTGGTCCCTTCCAAAAAACATATATTTTTGTATATTTTAGGTTCAAACAGTGTGTTTTTGAATAACTGCACCAACTAAGTCAGTTTTATTGCTAACTAGGACATCATAGAGTCTAACATATTTTTAAGTCTAGTAGTTAAATTGTATTTAAAGAGGTATAAACGTCTTAAATCTTTATCAGAAGACCCCGAAGGCACTTTCAACTAAGGAATATACTGTACGTTAAAGAGGGGCGCCAGGATCTATGGCCCGTGACATTTTCCATCCGGCGCTCATCTGATACAGCAGTGCAACCAGAACTAGCTGATCGCAGGCAGAGCTGCGTGGCTGAGATAAAGGCGTGTCTTAAACCAGAAGGAGCGAAGGGCAGGGGCCCCTCTGATCTGAGGAAGACAACATCAGCCAGCATGGTTGATGTGAAACACACTCTCACTGGCGATCTGATACGCTCTCAATAATTCATTTCTCTTTCTATAACTACTAAATTTGTAAATCAAATCAGCATGACTGGAACTTTCCTCCACCCCCCCTTCCCTCGCAGCAGCATCTGTGCGGCTGAGCAGCGTCTAATTATTTGGAAGGGGCTGCCGCCATGATGCCTCCAACACATAGGCTGACTAATGAGTACGAACAGAGTGTTCTCGGCAGATTGTTTTCACTCCTTCTGCAGTTTCATGGTATTTTGAGCGCAGACGTGCATCACAGCCACCCTCAGGAGCTGCCAGCCCCTCAGACCTATGAGGCACATCAATAACTGGGTTGAATTGGAGCTCGGGGCCACAGAGCGGCTCACAAGACCCGCAGCTCACATATTACTTTGTACTCTAATATTATAGTTATTACGCGATGTCAGATTATTAGTCACATAATTCCTCCGTTGTTGTTTTCTCTTCAGGTCTTCTCATATCAGTCTTCCCCTTCATAAAAGCCTGGCTGAACATCAACAACATTTTTCCATCTTTTGGTAAGTATCATCGGTCCGATCACCACATTTGTTCTTCAGGAGGAGTAGTCCTTGCTGAGGCAGAGACTAATGAGAAATTAACAAATAATAATAATAATAATAATAGCAAATAAACTAATTTGGAAAAAAGACAACTTTTGTTTTTCTGCCTTGGTAATTTCCCAGGAAACAGAGTGCACCCCACGGCAGCCGAACAGCCAGCTGAGACGCTGAGACGAGAGGGTGAGTGGAAAAAAAGAAGAAAAAATGAAAACCTTAGGTAGAATGCAGCTCCATTCAAATGTCTGCAGTATCTGACTTATCTTAATAAATAAAATAACATCTGTTAAAGCTACGATAGTCACCTCTAGTGAGAGAGAAGCAGTTATTGGAGTTATTCATTTATTCATTCATTTATCAGGATGATCGTCTTACGTTCATCCTTTATCTGCTGCTTATTCGGGAGTCATGTTGTTCTTTAGGATTTATTGAGTCACTCTTTTGTTTCTCAGTTTTCCCCCTGTGGTAATCCTCTTTCCTTATTGTATTTTCTTTGCATTCATAGCTCATGTGTTCCACAGGGTTTTATAGGCACCCTTGGTTCCACCTGTTTGTGACAGGAAATCATCACATATTATATTATCGGCTCTCCTTCCGTCTCCTCAGGAACTCAGAGCCAGATCCAACTGGAGCGCTCCAAGAGTCGAATGGGAACCTTTATAGAAGGCGGACCGATGGCTGAACCCAACCCAGATGAGGGGTATTAACAAACTGTACTTTTTATGTCACTATATGTTCAGGTTTGTGTGATTGGTTTTGTAACGAACAAGGAGGAAAAAAAGTTGGAATATAATAAAATAACAGGCCTATATAAGACTATATGCCATTTTAAACCAACCCAAATTTTTAATAAGGTTTGACTTTATTGTAATCTGTTAAAGCAGAGGTCGTCAACCCTGTTCCTTGGTCACACTTTCTGGTCCAGTCTTTATAGCTGACCATGATAGCATATTGTCCATTTTGTGCTTGAAGTTAGTAAGGGTTTAAATTTATGGGCTACAAAAAGAAAATATTTACATCAGATGAATGGTAACTTAAAATCTTAAAAAGAAACAGGAAATAAAATCCAGTGAACACATAACCCAGAGCTGTACCATCCCTCAGCTGATTTTCATGTCAAGTTTTTGTCAAAATGGTGGATGTGGTTGAACTCGACCCAACCCAGCCCATGGCGGTACAAGAATACAAACAGTATTATGTTTGGTATTTTACAAACATTTCACAAAATACCTTGGAATAATCTGTGTCTTTGTTACATGGCTGCTGGAAGCAAAGTGCCTAAAGATCCAGTGTGTACAAGTTCTTTGTACTAAAAACAATAATGGCCCATCCGTTAAATGTAAGACATTTTAATGCCTGGATGACTCATAGATAAGTTATAGCTACAGAAAATGGTTTCTCTGAAAATGATCTAGTGGACAAAACAAGTGAAAAAAAAGAATCCAGAGTGGAATGAATAACTTAAAAAAAAAAATCGTAAAGCCTAAATGTGGTTAAAAGTCCAGATCATTTTAAATTCCAAGTGGACAGCCTGTTGGAATAATTTTTTCACACTGTTTCAACCCTCTAGTCTTTGTGACTCATGTATTTGTCTGTTGCAGGACTTCAGACATGCCAGATGTCTTGTCGAGACGAAAACAGAAACCGTCACCTACTGATCAAGACTTGCCATGAAATCAACACGACGCACCAATTAAAGTATTGACTTCTGAACAAACGTCGTCTCAGCTGATGTGTGTCTTGCAATCTCCTCATCGTGCTTTAACTATTTCATCTAATAAACTTATATTACATTCTGATTACACAGTGCTGGATTTCTTGGTAGAAAGTGGGACGAATTAACCCAAGAGGCCCAATATGAGTTACCATGCCGTGTCATGTAAAAATAATAATATAAAAAAGGTTCCCACAATAAGTGTAAAAACACATGTTTCTACACTTATTACACACACAGAAGTGGCCTGCACCCCGCCGTGCACCACAATGCATGTGTTCAGGACAATGCGGACCAGCTGCTGCATGAAAAGGCGACAATTGGAAAGGAGGCTGCGGCCTGACAACAAAACGCAACGTGCTGGGAGGCTGAATGATGCCGGTCCGTGTTGAAGAGTCCAACCACTGGGAGGCTGGAGCAGCCAGCAGCTTGATCAAAAGGCCGACCCGCAGAACCGCTCTGCAACGTTAAATCACGAGGAAGGCTCAGTTGGTTCAAGAAGGGTTACTGCAACTGACGATCACGTCAACAAAGTTCTACCTGATCAGCTTAAAACTAAGTGGGTTTTTCATACAAAATGTTTCTAATGTCTTTATATTTTGCTTTCAAAGAGCCAGATGTTCCTTTAATTGTATTTGGGGTCTTGACTGATAGTGTTTCAGGCTTTCTTAAGCTATTTACCAGGTATTACTTTGAAATTTTGCTGTAAAAAAAAAAATCATTTCCTGTCCAGTAGATGATCCCAACATTTTGAATGGAAATGAGGAAAATGAACAATATCTGCATCAGAGAAAGTGATAATTTGGATCATTCCTCTGATAGCTCTTTTGGGATCAAAGATGCCAAAATACTATTTTAATTGTCAGACTGTTTTTATCTTTGTCTTCATAGATGCAAATATGTTGGAAGACTTTGTAACAGATCTTTTGCACAACTGAGGGGGGGGGGGGGGTAGAAAGGTGTTCAAGGTGGTGAAAGTAGGGTTTGTTTTTGTGTATTTATGCTACTGAGAATGCTAAAATGAA
>JAVKLF010000064.1:8931363-8941840 GCA_034783495.1 Millerichthys robustus | reverse complement strand
ATATGTATTTTGTTGATGTGTTTCTAGTTTGTTCATGTTTTGCAGGTGTGCAGACAGATGTCGGGTGTGTTGTCTTACGTTTTCTTGGTTTGTATACGTCCTCTAATCTCTCTTTCAATTTTTCTCAATTACATTTCTCCTTTTTCTTCTCCTTTTCTTTTGTCTTTCTCTTCTTTTAAAAAACAAGTCACTGGTGATGAATTTATGAACTTATTCAACTCAGTTTCCTACTGAAGTGGCAAAAAAACAAAACAAAAATATTAAATCACATGCATTATATGACTCATTACATGATATTTCTTTTTGACGGTAGCATTGATGACTTTTTAAATCCAATAAATTTTGGATAGAAAAATGATGCAATGACAACCAATTGGCCATTTTCCGATGATCTTTGATTAATTGTATGGCTTGTTTGCAATAAATAACTATTTGGTAAAGCTCGTGTTTACACCTTCAAAGCTATGATACAAGATTGTAAAATTGACACTTCCAAATTAAGCTAAAAGACATCAGACGAGCTGAGGAAGCAGCTGTTTCCTCGATTTCTCCTCGACTCATGTCATCGTCACGGCTGACTCATGAAGAACAAAGATGTTTCATCATTTCTGGAAAGTGCTTACTTGGAGCGCTGACACAACCAAAGCAGCCACTGTGGTTAATTTTTCACTTATACGTTTATTTGTCTTGCACATGTTGTTTTGGAAACGTCAAAAGGCAACAACAAAACTTTTATGGTCACAAAAAAGGTCTCCTAAACAAAATATGTTTTATGCAATGTTTTTAGTGAAGCAACCATATTTTTTCAGACATATATGAATGCTGAGTAAATGCAGACACAAATACAGGCCATAAATGATTGGCTGCCTTTTAGCAGAAGTTTAATATATGTAATACCTCAAAAGCACATGACAGTGGTATATTTTATGTTTTTTTCTTCTACCAACTGTGCATGACAAATTATGATCAAGCGTCATCATTAATGTTAAACTGATGTTTTATATGTATACTGCACAAAACACACAACTAAAACTTAAAATACCTTATTTAAATGAGCATTAAGTCTGTGCAAAACGTCATTCACAAAACTTTCTGTTCAATAATTATTCTTAAAACCTTTCAAATGCCTCTTTTATGGTTTATATAATGCTTCTTTTTCTTGATGACATGACCATAAAACTCATTTGTATCAACTTACAGTCAAATTTGGCACTCCTTAAACAAATAATCTCAAGCAAATACAAGAACAAACAAAGTAACATTTAGGGACTGACAGCTTTTGAGGGCAACAGGTGACAAGAGGCTGCCAATAGAAATGTACAATATGAAAGAAAATGTTTTGTTTAATAAACCTATGCGCACTTATACATATTTATATTTACACATGCAAAAATCTCAGCAAGTAAACCATAAAAATAGGTTATTCGGTTCTTTTCCAAAACAGGGGAACATTCCACTTTGCGTGAGCTCAGAGGCCCTGCTGGCTCCTGATGTCCGTGGCGTTTGATTGACCAATGGTTCGCCATGTGACACAGTCGTGAGATGGTGAGATCAGCCTAATCAAGAAGCCATAAAGACCCGTTCACTCAGCTCTGCACCATGAATGGTTCCAGTCTTTTCATCTGCAGATCCGGGTTCTCCTAAGATAAACTGCTTGACTTGAGGTGCTATGTTGGAAAATCTGGATTACACGTCCACTTTACGAGAAGCGTATTATTACTGAGCGCTAAAGGACAGTCAAACACTTGGAACAGAAGGATTTTAGATGAGCTGAAAGTGGGAGAGTTGTTTCTTTTGTGGCTTTTTAAAAAAATAATATGATGATTTTGGGGAGCTAATCAGGACAGGGGCAGACTCTCAGGAAAAGAGAAACAGAAAAAGAAAACTGATGAACCACTGCCAAAAAAAACGTGCAATTTTCCATGTTTCTGTGTCTCTCGGTGCAGAAAGTACCATCAAATAGGCTTATAGCCGTCCGCTCTGACTGTAAGAAGGCTTTGCCCACACCTGACCTCTCACCCAGAACAATGACCCAACTGTGTGCTGGTTGATTTTTCTCTTTGTGGTCATATGACACAGAAAGCTTTGGGAACAGGTCAGAAGTACCATAGCAGCTGAATGTAAGAACAGAGTCGAAATGGGATTATGTGTTGTTTGTGGTGCCAACTGCTTCAGGACGAAAGCATCCTCGTGCGTTTCATCAGTTAAAGGAAGAGCAGAAGTTGCATAACTTTTTTTTGGGTGCCCAGTAAAGGCACCCTGCTTTCCACACCGCTGTTGGTGCAGAATGATTATATTTCAGAAACTTTTTCTTTGCGGCTCACCAACAGGAAGTTGCTTTCTTTTGAAGTTTGAAAAGAGGCTTTATCCCGCTCGCCTGATAATGGAGCGATTGAGACCCGATGGGTCTTTTGAACAAAACTCAACTCATTAGGAACACACAAGCCCCTCTTCCATAAACAGAGAGCAGAGTCAGCTCCAATTATTGCCCCAGCCAAAGTTGATCAATTTGTTTTTCAAAGAGAGGAAATTCTCAGCAGGGCTTGGCTCATGTGGGCAATTTACAGCAAATAATAAACTTGTTACTTTTGACTTTAACAGTAAAAGTCCTGTTGAAATGCCAGCCCTCTTTCACAAGAAGACAGGTGAAGTCCAGTGAAGAGGTTCTGAGTCTCACACTTGGAAACACTTGGAAACACAAAAAAGCTATTTATTCCCTTCTCCTACAGGTTTTAATTGAGATGGTTCAGGTAAATAGAATAGGTGAATAGTGCCTTCAGTCTCGTACTCAGTGCTGCGCCCCATGCAGGAACAATCGGATGCTTCTGACCTGATGAGGTACAGGTTGACTCGGGTGGTGTTACAGGCCGCTGTGTGCCAAACAAATGAATTGGGTTCATGCCACGGGACAATTGGCGTTTTATCCCTCTGTCCCTCCTGACAGCGCCTGTGCTACAATGGCTCTGCGCTCCACGGTTACAGTTCCCACGGTACGGTGATCAACCTGGGACGCACTGTGCAGTTAAAGCTGCCTGAGTGTCTGTCCAGAGGCTCTCAGCATGCAAGGAGACTGATTAAATGACGCTCGGAGAACTGGAGCGCCTAAACTTTAAGTTACGTTCAATAATGTCCTTTTAAAACCTGCCACAATAAGAGGTCAAAGAAGTGGTGCAGCTTTTGTAAGGAGCCATAAAAGACACGTACGGTAGACTGTCGAGAAATCTTTCTTTACATTGGGGAACTGGAACAACAAAGAAGATGTGAAAATGCTTTGGAGGAAACTGAGCTAGACAAAGATAGGAAAAGTAAGGCAAAGGGTATCCAGGTCTAGGTGTTTTTTTTGGGGGGTGGGGGGGTGGTTGTCAGACAAATGCAGCCAGGCTGTGGGTCATAAATACAAAGAACATGGAAGAATTTGCCTCAAGGTGAAGTGAAGAAATTTAAAATCCTTTCCTGCTGACTCACAAAATCTCCCCTTAAAGGTGCCCAAGAGTCCCAGGAGATTTTACTTTAATTCAAATGGAAACCTTTTGAATGAAACAATCAATGGCAACATGAAATTTGATTAAATGTTCCATCTGAGCAACATTAAAGCTTAGAGGACTTTTTTGTTTCATAAGCACAAAGGAAATTTCCACAAAGAGGATCCAGATGTGTTCAGAACCAAGACACTGGCGTTTTTGATTACAACTCAGGCATTATTTAAGTTTTCAAAATTTATTTTTCAGCAATGCAAACACAACATAAACACTCGAATTTAAGTAGCAAATTTAAATAAAATCTAGAACATTGCTTAAGGACTATAATTGGTTGTGTAAGTGTACATCACCATGTTTGTTGCTGATAATTTTGTACTTTTAGGATGATTTTTTTTTCATGCAGTTGTTATATAATTTTTAATTTTAATTTTAATAATTTTTGGGGTCTGAACACAGATTTGGGCAATTGTAATTCCTGACCTTATTTCAGTAAAATTGCCTCTCATCTGGCCACTGGAGGGCAATCCCTAACTTTTAAGTTTTATTGACTAATGACGCCTCGAGATGCACGCTTCACAGTACAAAGTTTAAACAATACAAATGATATAAAAGCTGAACAAAGTTTTCTAAAAGACCTCAGTTGCTTTAGTTCAAAATCATGCCTGTTTTTTTTTCTTCCACAGTTTCCTCTTCCAGACAGGAATCATGCAGCTTTGTTGGTGGATTGTCAGTAAGTGCACAGGGTGGATTTGGTTTGTCCCAGAGGTTGTCACAGGGTGAAGTTATTCTGGGAGAACTCAAACTCACAGGTGAACACGCTGTTAAAACAATCAGTGCCAATTTCAGTCAGCTGACTCAACTGGCTATGAAATGCTTGTTTAACCCTAAACAGAAGAAAGATGATGCTAGAAAAGTTAGCTAAAACTGAATGAGTTTAAAGCTCAATTTTAAGTTTAGGTCTTTTAAATGTACTTTTTGGGAAAAGGCTAAAAAGAAATTGCAGTTAACTAAATTTTAGGTTTTTTTTACATCATTATTATCTACCCACATGGGAAAATATGTCTGGCCCAGTTCTGCCCCACACAATGCACTAATACCTGGCCCAGATACCACAAAGAGTGACGGTCCTTTGGTGGCTCAGGTGTAGTTTGCCCAAGATGGGCCAGTACTACACAAACCACCACTGGGCCAGTTGTGGCATGCCATCTTAAAGCTAAAACTAAAGCTAAAGCTTGACTACAACTATTTTTGCATTATTCTTACCTCCATCTTCTTCCTCACTTGTTGATTTTCAAGCAGCCAAAATGTCTGGCAGCACCGATGAGTTCTCCAAGAACCTTTTGCATAAATAAAACATCTTTAACTGTTTGAAATGTTTTTTTACCATCAAGATATAGTGTCAGGACAAAATCCTATTATATGAATTCTGTATTTCTCAGTACAGGTGGTCTTTGTCACGCAAAGTGTCGGAGACATCAACAAACACACACGTGCAAAAACAGAAAGCCCCACTGAGAAGAAGAAATAAAGGATTTGACCTTCAACCCTCCTTTTTAAGCAGTTCTCAGCCTCTCGATGAGACAAACGTATTTGGCCGGAAGACTGGAAGTAACCACAGGATTGTTTGACTGTTTTCCCTCCATGTGTGAATAAGCCTTCAAGCTGTAACAACTACACACCGTGTGAAGCTAGAAAACACTGAGTGAAGGAGAACACACGAGACAGCATTCTGTAAAAAGTGGACTTTTTTGCGTTTTCAGTCAAACATCTGCTTGCTTATCCAACCTGTAATTTTAGAGGTTTCACCTTGTTGCTCACGGTGGTTGTTTAACAGAGAGACAGCTACACTGCTGAGCTATTCACAAGGACAAATATCAACCTGATATGGACTATTATTTACTTCAGAAAGGATTCATAATGTTATGCCCTGTGAAAGATGGACCTTGTGATGAATGAGTTTTTAAAGAAATTACTGCCATTCTGCTATTTAATGATTTATGGGTTATTTACATTTGTTTTCAATGCAGATTTTCATTTGTGGTTCTCCAGACTTTGGTGTTGCTGAGAACAAATCCATTAATGTGCTTTAATTTTATTCTATTTATCATTTTTTTAACCAGGTAAATCTCATTGAGATCACAGATCTTTGCAAGGCCCAGGCTGGGGCCTGAAGGCAACCAAACTTTAAGAAGACAGAATAAAGCTGAAGAGTAGTGTACTAAAGCTAAAGCCAAACTAAAACTACATTACTGGTGCAGGACCATCATTAAACAGATCCGTAGCTGGCTTTGGAATAGATATAGCCTGTTGCTACAAGGACGTAGCAGAAATGTGTTTCTACAAGCAATGCTAGAGCTTTAATTTCCTTTAGTTTATTACATTTTATCCTGGTTGTTGGGGAATAGAGAAAAACAAAAATAATGAAACTTTCAGGCAAAATGCAAACAGCCTAAAATGCATTTTTTTTTAAAAATTATTTTTATTCAGCATAGCATCTCAGTTAATATAAAACATTAAACCATGAACTTCTAATCCTTGCCAATGAAGTGAGAAAGACTGAAAGACTGAAAATGATCTGGGCCAATCATATTTCTCAAACTATGGTTCCTTTTTTTTCAAGAAGGCAGAAGAAAAGCTCACAAGATCTAAAAATAATGTGTCAGAATCAATGGGTGACGTCTCCTTTACAAGAATTGGCTTGTAGGAGTGTTGTATTTCTTGTGCTCCAACAAAAAGACGGAATTTTTTCAGGTCAACGTGTTCAGTATAAATCCTGTCGTGCAGGTTGTGAATGAGAAATCGGTTGTCCTTAAAAAAAACTTTTGGTTTTACATATTATGTCTGAACAAGAATGCGACTGACTAACTTGAAACAGAAAGCACCCTGCTTAACCTGATAGTTCTTGTTGGTACAATCAGTTAACTAGACATTAAGGTAAGAGCAGGACATCAGAGAAGTTATGATGAAAAGAAAACCGGTCATGGAAACTTGTAACTGTATTTAAACAGACACACCTCCATGAAATATTACTCCAAAATTTGATGCTCCCTTAACTTTGTACAAGTCTTATTTCAAAGGAACTGAGTTAGTCAGAGTTAATTTGATGGCATAGATTCCATTTTAAAAGATAAATGAAGACCCAGTCTTTTATGAATCTTTAAATTTAAAATGTATTCTTGTGTTTCTGCTAAACAGAGCATTTTCTCACTCTGTTCCCCAACTCTAGAACTCTTTCTTCCCCAGATATTAGAAATATTGACTCTATCTTCAAATTACAACTCAGAACTCATCAGTTCCAGTTAGTCTTCACATTTTCATTTCTTAACCACATTCATTAGTTTTTAATTTGAATATGTTGACTTTTGACTGTAAAGTTGTAATGTTTTTAATTTTGTAAAGTGTCCTTGGGTGCTGAGGCGCTAAATAAAATGTATTATTATTGATCAGCAGAAAGCTGAAGTTGTTGTAGTTACTGTTGCTTTATGACCTCTCCACAAACTCTGATGGGATCCTATTACTATGAGCAGGGCTGAAGACAAACATCAGGAGCATGGCCTTATGGGAATATGCGTCATTCTTGTCTGCTGTGCATCATTCCGTTCAGATTACTGCCTCTGGATTAAAAGAAAATTGTTTCCCTGTGACGTCACACAAAGCAGTTTTTGTTTTTACTTCACTCATTTACAAATTACAAGTTTTTTTTCTGTCTCTGTTGAGGCTAAAACCAGTGTGTGTGTTGGACGTACCGATGAAAATAAAGGATTGTCCAGGATTAGACCCTTGTGACAGATGAACGACTGTAGGAAACTTGCTGTGGCATCAGATACATGATCAGCCTTTAATCTTACAGGAGCTGCTTTTGTGCAATCATCCTACAATCTCAGAGTTACAGGGGATTTATGGACCTTTTTAGTCATTGTTGTCACTTTTTATGTTAGAAAACTATCATTTCAATGACCATATAACCCAAATATAGTGCCACCAAAAATTTGTCAGAGGAAATTAGAGTGCAGGAAAAAAAGCATGTCTATGTGTCTTTGTGGGATTACGCCTGTGTCTGATGGATCACTCACCCTGACACCCCGTTGGAAATGATGCAACGACAGCTGAAGATCTGTTTCTGTGATTTAAATTAGGACTGGACGAGGACAAAGATTAGAGACTGAGCTCAGTGGTTTCTGGAGTGACAGGAAATAATGACAGATATTTCACTTTCACAGAGACAATATAGACGCCAGCTGTTTTGGGAATGAAAGGACAATTCTAATATATTTTGTGTCCTTTAAGCCTAAGTGGTTTGACATTTTGACCAAATTGAATCATTCATTTATTGTAACAACCTCAACATTTCCTGAATATTTCATGAAAAACTATTTATAATATTTTAAGTATTCTTGTGCAAAAAATAACAATTTCTTAGGCACAGAGAAATATCTGCAAACAATGAGGTATGTTAACTAGAGGTTTTGCGCATGTTTGACCACTGTGGAACAAACGCAACGCCATATTAGAAAGGGCAGCTAACCAACCTTTGCCAACACAAAATTAGTAAGAATTTACAAAAAATTGCAGCTAATAAGTTAATTTGGTTGCAGCTGAGGGTCATCCTCAACTGTGATCCTCTAACTGTGGAGGCAATCTTCAAATCAAACTTGCAGGTTTTTTTTTTTTGATGAGTGAAGCGCAAAATGTGCCAGCAAGTCAATATCACACATCATGGAGATTACATACTCCCAGAGCCAATGTACATCAATGTAGTTCCACTCTGTTTTTTAATCTCTGAAGGTTTGTTTCATTCTTTTGAAGCTGCTGCTGTGTTCGTGTGGTACTTGGGTTTGTTGAACCAGCAGAGTTGGTTGAAATGACTCAGATCAGGTTGCACCCAGTGTGAGTATGTGAGCAGGATCTGCTGTAATTGCTTTTATTTACTCTTCCTGTACATGTTCATCACGCTCAACTTGCTTACGTAACGATTCCAATTCATCTGCAAACTGAATGAGTTCATTTCTTTTGTCCAAACTGTGTCGATGAGAGCACAGCGTGATTTTGTACACGTTACAATGTTAATGAGTTAAAACTTTGTTGCATTTAAAGGCTTTGGGAACATTTAATTCACACGCTCATAGTACTGCGTCATAAAACTCGCCTTATCTGCCTCTTAGAGATAAAACAAACTACAAATTGAGATGAAATATTACATGTAGTTTTTTCTCCCACTTCATCTGGGACATTTATCAAAAAAAAAAAACCCAGAATAAAAAACATCTTTGTATAAACTCATCTCAGTGCGAGTTAGTTTTGGACAACCAGGATGTGTGCTTAAAGGGCAAAATAAAACTGGCCAATGCCCATTCTGGAAGAATGAGCATTCAATTTATAACAGTTATAAATAGATGCAAATCTGTTTTTTTATTATTGGTGAAGGTTGGAAGCAGCTCTTTCTACCCTCTGACCCTGCTGCCACTCCGTGAGCTCGAGGACGTGGTGACTTACCGTCACAACCAACCAGATTGTTTGTTTTACGAGTTCAGCCCAGCTTTAATATCCTCTTTGCTGTGTTTGTTCTGAACGGCAGACCAGAGGGTGGCGAGCTCGGAATTAAACTCGTCACGGTTTCAAATCCAGAGCGCTGGAGTGATGTGAGGAAGATCAAAATAAAACTTCAGTTTTGTTTTAAACAAAACAAAATGGTGACTGTGGTGTGAAAGTGCAACAGTGCAATACTGATAGGTGAGCTGAGAATCTATGAGGGCTGATGAGAAGACTGGCTGCAGTTGTGACTAATAAAACTGAGCCAATATTATCTTCAAGCTTTTAAAAACTTTTGTACAACAAATAAGCTAGAAATGCAAAGGTCTTGATCGAGGTGGTCAATTTATTTTTAGATTTCTGAGCTAAAAGTAAAAGCCCACTTAAATCTTTTCTGATGTGCAAATAAATATGTGCAACGTCCGTTTACTCCTATAGACTGATTGAGAGTTATAAACAAATGATAAGTTGGTTCTCAAGCAATAATTCTCTGTATGAGTCCTGTTTCTTCAGCGATTTAATTATTACTTGATTGCGTTCACTGTTTGCTCAGCAGAAGATAGTGGCCATCAGAAACAGTCATCAGAGCAATTCAGGACGATCAAAAATAAATAAATAAATAAAAATACCAAATTGAACATGAAGAAAATGATGTTCTCAAGAAAATTCATATTTAATATAATTTAAAAGTATATTTTAAAAAACAACATTCTTTCGTGGAAACAGTTTTGTTAATCACATGAGGAAGTCAAAAGGAGGCATCCAATGTGGAAATCTTCTCATGACCGAGATAAATTATGTCTTATGGGACTTTTAATATTAACTTTTACAACCACAGCAGCTGATAACTCTTTGCCTCCACACACACACAGTTTTTATTGGTTCTTTGCAGCAGATGACTAAAGGATTTTATGAATTCTGACTTTCTTTTACATCTGGAGTGACATCATCTGCCTCCCTGACTCCTACAACAATTGCAGCAACTTTATGAGTCCTGCTGGAGAGAAGCAAGTGGATTCTCTTCCTCATGCTTTTGTGTGTGTTCATGAGTTAGTGGTCTGTTCCCAAAATATCCCATGAACTACCAGGATGTGATTATTGGAGGATTTGTTCTTCCACTTTGTACACCTAAATTGGACACTTAAACTTGACAATGTTGACACAGTTTGTCAAACACAAAGAGTCAGTATTGAGATCAGTATTATTTTGTTGTTTAAAAGAATAATTCAGATTTTTGGATGTGTTGTTCTGTGGAGTTTTATATAACAGTTTTCACCATTTTTTAGGTTGCACATAATCTATATTTGTATTAATAAATGATCCAATTTTAGGATTTTTTTTTTTCTTTTTAGCACTCAGTTTTTTCTTTTGTAGTTACTGGAAAGTTACAGGGAAAGTGTATGTGTGTGTGTGTGTGTGTGTGTGTGTGTGTGTGTGTGTGTGTGTGTGTGTGTGTGTGTGTGTGTGTG
>JAVKLF010000064.1:8903437-8923689 GCA_034783495.1 Millerichthys robustus | reverse complement strand
TGCGGTGCGAGCGGGGGGGCGTGCTGGAACCCCAGCGGTGGCGGATAGGCCGGAGCGGTGCTTGGCTGCGAGGGCCGAGTGACGCTGCTTGCAGCTTTAATTATTTATTGTCTCTAGTGATATTTTTATACTTCTGTCCTAAAGATAAGCTACAAGACAGATTTATCATTTGCTAAAATCTTTCAGTCTCTGCAGTGTTATGCAGCTTTTTGCACAAAATTAAAGGCAGACATTTCTTTGTCTTCTAAGCTGTGTCACACATTTTACGAGTCCCTCGGTCTGTGTCAAGCAGGACTTTTCATGCACCGATGTCTTCCTCCGACACCGTGAAGAGGAGAGTCGATTCTGGTTTGAACCAGCATACAGTGTTACACAACAACACGGCAGAAGTGTTTTTAGTGGACACACACAGACAAGAAGGTTGAAATTCTGTCCGGTCTATTCATCGTTTTTCCAACCTGTGCTCCTCTACCTGCCAATTTGCATCAGTAATAAATATTGATCATTCTTGCCAGAACATGTAAGAAAAAATGGTTTAATGCCTTGACAGGAGTGCCCTCACGCTGTCTGTGAAAATACTGTGCAGCCCCACTTATTAGACCCCATTTCATTTTTTTTTTTTAACTTACATAACTTGGATCAACACACACACACACACACACACACACAAGAAGTACCACGATCCAGCCTGTACATTCTGGTGGTTGTCATAGCAACAGGGCAGCATCCCTCTCCATCCTTTGTCCGGTACCCCTCCACCCTCCCACAGTCACTCGAGCTTCCCAGGCAGGAGGAGGTTTAGATCCTGCATGCAAATGGAGCCTGTTGGAGCTTTTAAAAACAGAGAAGTGGGAGAGATTTTAATTTGGAGGGTGAATGTGATGAAGGTTTCTGATCGCAGCAGGGTATGGTGGGGTGGTGGTAAACCAGACTTTAGGAAAAACAGAACCCACAATGTGAATTTGAACTTATAAACCACGGTTAATTTAAGGTTTCAGTTACCTGCATGATTAAACTGAGCATTAAAAAACACATGTTCACGGCATGACTGGGCATCTTAGAAAAAAAGAACATTGTGTCCCTTTTTGCTTTTAGTCTTAGTCATGCTTGAAAGACTGGTCTGAGGGCTAGTCAGTGCTGGGATATTTATTTTTTAATACTGATTGAGGTCTCATTATCCAACCTCACCTTCAAGAGCTGAAAACAATGTTTTTAACAATGTCTGTGTGTTTGTCTGTTAGCAAAATATCTCATGAACCACTAAGCAGATTTTAATGAAATTCTCAGAAAGGGATCAGAGGGTGAACATCTGCAACTCATTATGATTTAGAGTTTCTCACACCTACGAAAGCTGCCACAGCTAAGCAAACGTATCAGAACACAAAAACTGTTATGGTTCAGTTGTAAACATTGAGCTCAGATTTGGTGTGGTAGTAGCTGAGTCTTTCCCATTATATACTCTAAGAATGAATAAGATCAGACTATGTTTATTTCATGAACTTTACCGTGAACTAGTGGAGTCACCTCTGTTAGCAAAATGTTTTCTGAACCACATGATGGATTTTATAGAAATTTCCAGAAAGTAGTCATTGGGTGTACATCTACAACTGATTAATATTAGAAGTCAATCCAATCAAGATGGCCACATCTAATTAAAAACATCAACTGAAATCTAAAATTTAGTTTACCCCAAAAAAGAAAAAAAAAATTGGAAGCTCAGAGATTTGCTTTGACTCAGTGCTGTCCGCACGTTTCACTCAACAATCCACTGCCAGAGTCTGGGAACCAAGCAGAAAAAACACAACAGGTGAAGAGTAGTGTTTTGACCTCACGAGCGTCCAAAGATAAAGAAAAACAAAATACAAAATGTTTTGAGTACATTTGTTGGCCCCAGACAAGCTGTCATCAAGTCTGTCCTTTTCCTTCATGACTGCTTAACTTGTTCCAGGCAAAGCCAATCAGCAGCCTAACTAAAAGCATGCAGCGTGAAGGCAGCTGGTAGGTAGGGGAAAGGTCTCGGAAACAAACCTCTACCCTTCCCCCTCCCAAGATAGGAGAGCACAAAAGAGGCCTGAACCACCTCGTTTGTTTCAAAATAAAAACTTTATCCCTAGATTGAGAACACGATGTACGCTCAAGTATCACAAAATCCTTCAGTTACAGCATCAAATTTCTAAGCTTTTATGTAGAAAACGAATTCTCAAGTTCGGGTTTTCAACCAACAGGACAGACAAAATAACTAGTTCTCAGCCATAATAAGACTTGGCTTGGAAGCAGTTTGACGCAGCACTTCTGGGAATATTGGCCTTAGGGTGCTGCAGTGAGAGTCAAATAACGGTCTCGTGAGTGCACCACTTTCCACTTACTACCCACGGGCTCAAAAAAAAGAAAAGAACAAAACTGCTGTTGAGCTATAAGCACAAAAAAGCCATATGACAAGCATGCTTGGCAAAAGAAAGCACAGCCCGTTAAAACTTTACTGGTTACCTTTGGGTGTAGTTCACTTCACTACTCTGTTTACAGTTTACAATAAAATCCTGCGGCACCAGCTGTTTCAACAGCTTTTGCAAACTGAAACCGGTACTCTGCAATCTGAAGACCAGCCTGCACCTCTGTTGTTAACTAGTGACCATTATTTTTTTAAAACCCCTTTTTATGCAGCAATTTAAACGGGAGACAAAAGCACACGAATGATACACTCTACAATAATCTGACTTGCACCTTTAGGGAAACTTCCAAGGTCTTTACTGAGCAAAAGTTGTAAAATATCTGCCATTTTAAAGCGCTTGCCTGGTTGAATAAATGAAATTTTCAACTATTAAATTCAAGAATCAGACAAACGCGTTGTGATAAAAATAAAAGTTTTAAATGTATCAACAAAAAAAAAAAAACCCACCAGGTTCAGTAAACAATGTTTTACCAAATCAGGTGACATTACAATATCGTTAAAAAGGATAAAACTCCTCAAGGAAATCTACAAATAGTAACAACTTATGTCTGGGACATCTACAAGTGCACCGTACAAGTTGTCTTAATGTGTCAATTTGAAGACATTATCCAAACAGATTTCAGAAAATGAAAACATTAGTAACATTGAAGACTGGACAGTTGAGAAATCGACACTAATACGTGAACTCATCACATTTATTACTTTACACATGGTGGTCCAGTAGTAGCCGCAGTACTTCTGCAGTGTCCTTGTGCTTTAGTTTTTTATTTTAGTCACAAACAGACAAGAGAGGGAATGACATGACTCAGGGTTATAAAAACAGCGTTATAAAAGTCAATCCTTGCTAAAGACACAAGGAAAGATGTACCCTGACGTTACCAGCTTAAAACCTCCAGGAACCTCGTTACCGTGTCACGTTTTCAAGTTGACCAGCCAACTTTAAACCATTAGTTAAAATTCTTAGTGGGAGAGGAGAAAAATAAAATACAGTACTAAAATTGGGAGGGAGGTGGAGTCAATCCATAAGTTGGGTGGAGGTGGAATTTAGTAATCAGTTGGTTCATCACCCTCCTCATTCAAAAGACAGGTACGGATCAGGGCCTCGGTCACGCCATATGGGTCGCAGTTGGCCGACGGACGGCGGTCTTCAAAGTAGCCCCGTTTTTCCTGGCCGACATTGCGAGGAATGCGGATGCTGGCGCCTCGGTTGGCCACGCCTGCGGAGAACTCGTGTATGTTTGACGTCTCGTGGTGCCCGGTCAGACGGCGAGCATTGTCAAGACCCCCTTTAGGATCGTAGGCACGTATGTGGTAGTTGTGTCTCTTTGAAAGCTTCTCGATGGCATCTTCAATAGCTCTGAAAGCAAAAAGGAATCTAGTCAGAAACACGAAGAGCACTGGCAACCCCAGCTAGAAAACTTCAAAGATCTGTCAACTTACTTTAATCCGCCGTCTTCTCTCATCTCTTTTGTGCTGAAGTTTGTATGGCAGCCAGCACCGTTCCAGTTTCCTGGGATGGGCTTAGGGTCAAATGAGGCGACAACACCGAAATCTTCACAGACGCGATGAAGGATGAAGCGGGCAACCCACAGATGATCACCCATTTCAATTCCTTCACAAGGTCCAACCTGAAACTCCCACTGAAAAAGACAGGAAAAGTTGTTTGTCATTTAACTGGTTACAAATACCAGGTTTAATATCTTAAACACATTCCGGTTTTACCTGAGCAGGCATCACTTCTGCATTTGTTCCACAAATGTTGACCCCAGCATACAGACATGCCCTGTAATGAGCCTCAACAATATCTCTGCCATATGCTTTGTCAGCGCCAACACCGCAATAGTACGGACCTGCAAAGTTGCAGGGTGTTAAACTACTATGCAGGAAGTGCGACACACAAATAAAATGAATCATCTCCTCACCTTGTGGTCCTGGAAAACCATTTGATGGCCAGCCAAATGGGTGTCCGTCTGTGCCCAGGATTGTATACTCCTGCTCCATGCCAAACCAGGGGTGTTGGTCTGCTACCATCTGCATCATCTTGTTACACGTGATCCGAAGGTTGGTTTCTGCAGAGGAATAATTTGATTAAACATCACTCCAGTAGTGGTGCAGTTTGGTTAAAAATAAAAAAGTGCCAACTGCTTCTTGAATTACAGAACACTGAAAACATGCTTCACTGTCCAATTTCCACACAATGAAACTTGACAGCATTTAGGTCACATTGCGGTAAATGATTCCACTATCAAACAAAACAGGGCTGTTGTCACGTTTACCGGCAGCTTTGCGGTTATACTTCAGGACTTCACACAAGACCAGCTTGTTTGGGTCTTTGCGGAACGGGTCACGGAACATGGCTGAAGGAACCAGATACATGTCGCTGTTAGATCCTTCTGCCTGGTAGGTACTGGAGCCATCGAAGTTCCACTCAGGGAGTTCTGCAACAAGAGACAGATTATTTTTACTAAAAATCACAGCAGAGAAGAGGGAGGGAGAACACAGCTGAAGAGTCAGGAAGCTCCCACCTTACCTTCAATGCTTTTGGGCTCAGAATCCAGAGTCCTTGTTTTGCACCGGAGCCCCTCTCCCGTTCCATCTATCCAAATGTACATGGCTTGGACTTTATCTCCCTGAGGGAGCTCCATGTACTGCTGCTTGACAGCTTTACTCAGGCTGGCGCTAGCAGACGTGGCCATCTTAGCTGCTACTACAACACACCTGAAAATGGGGAGAGAAGGTACGAGACTGCAGTGGAACCACATGTTGTGTAATGAGAGTCTGGGGGAGGGGTGGGTAGCTCCCCACATAAACAGTCACTGTTTTCCAGAAGAAGGAGGGGATGAAAGCTAGTGAGGATGTTAAAAAAAAGACATTTCCAGTTTCTCCTCTTTTTAGCCTTCCCATTCTGAAGAACAAAAACTGACTTTTTATCGTGTGAGAATTAATAGGATTAAATGTTACCCTGGAGACTGGCATCTGACAAAAGCATGACGCGTTACTGATAAGGAACAGTGTCAATCTACACCATGTTGTTGCAATCACCATGATTACTGATGACTGCAAGACAGAGGCAGCATTACATCATCCTCTTCCTGGTTATAATTTACCAAATGCTACAACTACCGGACATCAAAACTAAACATCACAATAAGAGCATTCAAAAAGAGGCCGTTTCTACAAACAAAGACACCAGGTTAAGTTGGAATTCACCGCATGAACTCTATCAGTGGGGGGAAAGTCAGGTTTAAAGAGTTCAAGCTGCGCTCCTGTCCTGTCTGACCGCGATTAACATAAACACAGAGCAGAGAAAACAAGACAAAACATTACCTGGAGAAACAAGAAAATTGGAATAAAAACTAGAGGACAGGCCGGTCCAAGATCTGGTCGAATGCTGGTTCGCTAGTGCCTCTCTCATTCTCCGGTACCGACGTTTCACAGCGAGCCGCATTTATAAGAGCAGGAACTGGGACGTCGCGCCGTCTTGATTGGTCAGAGGGAGGAGAAACGCTGGGATCTCATTGGATGACAAATGGGCACCCAAGCAGCACCTGAGCCGCCGGCACATAGATTTAACTCATGATAGTTACCCATTCTAAAGGGTTTTTAATTCAAACTGAGGCAGGAAACAAAGAACTGGGTCTGAAACGGAACAAACGTGGTCCAATGATGGAGTCGGAACCGTGTGGGACAAAATGTACCACAACTTCTAGTCCTGGTGACTCTGAGGCGCCACTGTGTGGTCGACATCAGAACTGCACGTTACAGAGCATTTGAGAAACCTGCTGCAGAAATGCATGAAATTCATGTTTTAAAACTACGAAGAAAGTTTTATTTATTAAAGCCAGCAGGCTAAAATCACGTGGGCTTATATTTTACTTTATAGGTCTACACACATTCAACATTTTAGTGTATTTGGAGCTACTGAAGTTAACTCAGACTGAAACGTTTTAGAAAGACTATTGTTTTTGACCATTGTGTCAGATTTCTAATTTTTAAAAAAAATCAATATATGGGAGTAACAAACGTTTACGTTTCATTTAAAGGAAGTATACAAATATGGTGGAAATGGGTGCTTTAGCCTAAACTATCTACTCATCATGATCAGACAAGAGGTTGACGTTTGATTAAGTCACACTCAGTTTTTGTCTGACAGGATATTCCACCTTTCAAAAAGCCTAAATAACACAAAATATAAGTAGACAAGCAACTTTATAAGCCAATAGAGCAAATAAATATTAGAATTAACTTTAATATTTAAATGAAATGTACCAGGGAAACAAGTTAATTTAAAAACATATACCACTTTAATATATTTGTGCTTACTTACTTATTTCAGGTTTTTCAATTTAAAAAGACTTGAGTTTTGGGATTGCAAAAAAACAGTAACACAGTTCAGGTGTGAATGATTTTAGAGGAAAACGGGCTCTGGTGTTGATCCTGAGCTGATCTGTCAGGACTGATTCTGGTTCACAGGAGACATTATTATTAGAGTGGAAACGAGCACAGGTGTATTAATGAGGGCTGGATTCCTCTTCTGCCACTCACACGTGCTGTTTGTTTTTATTTCACACTCAGTTTGACCCACTCTAAAACAAAGGAGAGTGTAAAATGAGCAAAAAATAAAAAATACGTTTGTTCAACTTATTTCCAATATAATAGCCATGTTGTCCAAACATTTCTGTAAGAATAATTTCATACTGAGACAAATAACATTATTAGTAGAACGTAAAAGGCTATTTCCCTGTACCAAAACTTCTGATGATCAGCTATTTTCTTACAGCCATTAAATCACTTTGAGTTTCAAAGATGCTCAGTTGAATCATTTGCATTTGACTTTTATGTGTTTATTTTTTATTTATTTAGTTCTCTGGCCTCTGAAGGTACATGTTTTTGGGCTGTGGTAGGAAAACCGGATTACCTGGAGAAAACCAATACAGACATGAGAAGACCATGAAAGACCCCACGTCCAACCTGGGGCTTGAACTGCAGGGCCTTCTTGCTGACATGCATCAGTGCCAACAAACCCATTCTGAAATATTTTATATTTAACTAAAACAATTATCAGTTCTCACTGGGATTGAGCGAGATTGACAAAATAGTTATCACGGTGGTTAGCATTGGCTACTCTGCGCCTCCTGCCGCAACTGAACTCACATACGCACCGGATAGTGTGTCGCACACAATATACGTCATCACATGACTATGCAGAGTGGCAGTTTTTCTGATAATTAATTGTATATGATACGATTTTGCCCAACTCTAGCTCTCACACTATCAGCCTTTCTTTCTTCTCATCACAACTGTAGATTTGATTGTGAAGTGGAGCTGAAGGCACACAAGTGACAGTAACTGCTACTGGTTCTGCACTTCCGGTTTTGGTTTGGTTGTCCGCTTCCAGAGTTCTAGCTTAAGTTCAGTGGGACATTAAGTTATCAGACTCACCTGTCGTGTGTCTCGAGTCGAAGACGTTTGACGTTTCTCCCTCCTGCATCAGGAGCTCTGGGTTTATCTCAAACCTTCGGCTGCAGGACTCCGGACTCGCTGAGTGGGATGGTTGGGTCTGAGTCTTTCATGACCTCCTCCGTCGTTGCTCTGTAATTGATTTTGACATTTCGGAGACGCGTGGGTCCTGATTTTAGCTTGTTTTATTCACTGCTCTGTCTCTGCCGGACCTTTTCCTGTTTGCCTGTGACGCCACTGAGTTTGTCGGTGAAGCCGGAAGTAAAATCCGGACTGGAGTCCAACCGCACTGGCCTGAACTGATTCAAGGTTCTCGTCACAAACCCGCAGCCTGGTATTGCTGTTTGCAGGATTTTATTTAGGAGCTTAGTGTTGGACATTGGAAGACCCACATAACAATGTCGGTCAGCATAGAACTTTCACATTTATTCTGCAAAAAGGCTGGATCATGTGACATTTTCTATGCTTTTACATCCCACTCTAATATTTTTTGCAGACTAGAGTTTAGTTAGTATCATGACATTTCAGGATCATTTTACTGTTTCTACAAGGCATTTGTCCTTTTTATGTATGTGTTGCTCTCTTTGTTGTTTTTCATTTTTATTTCTACCATTGACTATGATTTGTGGTGTTATGACTGGTTATGTTTGTGTGCTGCTGCCATCGTTGGTCAGGTGTCTTTTGGAAAAAAAGAGCATAATAAAGTTTGCCTATCAGGTTACAGATTTGTCTCTGGGCCTTCTGGGTGGAGTTTCCATTTTCTTCCTGTGCACACATGGGTAATTCCACTTGGGACTTTGTTGCAGTTTAACTCTGTTCTCATCAGAGGCAGAGTTTTTCCCGTCAGCGAGCAGCGTCCTTTTGGCAGCGCTGTGTCCTGTGTTCTAAGAGACATGTTTACTGGTTCGTTTTGCTCTCTTTAACATGAAATTAGATTTTCTTACTTTGAATCAGTTCATTTGAAAGCTGCCCCAAATACTCCTGCCAAATTTGGGTAATAAGTGGGAAGACAATATCCTAATGCTAACGAGAATATTTATCGACTATGCCCAACTTTGCCTTAAATGTACACGAATTAACCAAATAAATGTAGGTGTTTCAATTATGTTCAAGTGTGTGTGTGTGGGGGTGGCGTCGCAGAGTACTCAGTGCCAAACTCTATAAGAGGGCGCAGTACAAGCTGCTTCACCAGTCTGTCATCCGATACTTAGTGTTTAAAGAGGGAGGAGGACTCAAAACTGTAAGAATACACGTGAGAAAATCTTTGGTAGCCAACAATGTGTCAAAAGTTCATCAGGTTCATAACGTCCTTTTAACAAATGATGTTTGTGTTTTCCACGTCTATAAATTATAGACCAGGAAAACTGCTGGACGTGTTTCAGGGTATAGATGGGAGAAGATGTTTAAAACTTTGTTTTTCACCTTATTTACTCTATTTAAGTAAATTTGAGTTGCCTGCCAAGTATTTAAATCTGTACAAAAGTTTTGAGTCATCACTCATTTTCTACACTTCTGTTTCCAAGGAGCCAGGGTTTCTCCTCATCAATATTCCTCGGGGTGTTTCTGAGTGTTTTTCAGAGTTTTTCTTTAGACTGTGTTTGTTTTTCTCTCTCAGTCTATTAAACCCTTTAAGAATCATCCGGGCAGAAAAATCTCTTCAGCTCAACGGACAAACTGGTGTGAAAAAAATTTGCATAAAAAAAAGCAAACCCCAAAAAACAAAATATAGTTTAAAATGAATCTTTAGGCTCTTCAGTTCCAACAGCCTGTCTCAGAGACACAGTTTGTTAGATGACACTATAAAAAATATCAGAAAACAATACTTTACCAGCAACAAAATGATTCTTAAAGAGCTGAGAACTGAAACAACTGAAGAGGAGGAAGAAACTTTCAGGTCCTGATCTCTCTTTTTTTTTTGCTGGACTTTTTTCTTACAGATTGCTTTCAAACACTGTTCATCTGCTGTAGATACTTTGTATTAGAGTTGTGTCTTTTACACACAACAATGATGTCATGATCAGATCATAGATATGGACATGAGTGAAAAATCAGTAAATTATAAAAACAAACAACTTGCATGCATCAACTGTAAACAAAGTGACACTTGATGAAAGAAAACGTCATCTTGACTTGTTTCTGCATCAACTTGATGATATAATTTCCTCTAAGCAAATACTACAGATTCCAAAGTTTTATAGTTCTTTAAATGTGCCTGAATCAAAAGGTCAGTGGTTGGAATGTGCCGCGTGTTAAATGCAGTTGTTTCATTTGTCCAGCAGAGGGCAGCAGCTACTTGAATAAAATGTGTATTTTTTCCAGCTGGTGAGTTTAATGGCAACCCTTAAGAATCTTGTAAGGAAAAAAAAAAACAAAAAACCTGCTCTGTTAGTTTAAAGCTTCTGTAGAAAGTCATCTCTTTTCTCACCAACCATCATGGAGAGATTTATAAAACAAGCATGAGTTTCATTTTTGTCTAGTTTAGATCAGAGGTGGTCCTAGAGGACCACTATCCTGCATGTTTTACTGGTTTCTCTGCTGCGACACACGTAAATCAAACAGGACAGCGGCCCTCAAGAACCAGGATTGGACACCCCAGGATAAGAGTACAAATTTGATCCTGGTCTGACGCTTACTCTTTCCACCTTTTACCCCTCGGCCTTTTTACAGTTCGGCTCTACAATCCCTCAGCTTTCATTTATCTTCACGCCCTCTAAACCACAAGACAACACTCAACTTTAAAAATTAATAAGGCTGACAAGAGATTTGTCAGAATCTCAATGCCCAGCACGTCCTCTGTGCCTCGTCAGTCCAGCTGTAAATCAGTACAGGAGCGTGGAGGAGCCTCCGAAGCTCCTCTCAGGGTTCTTCATACGGAGCATCATTAGAGGAAGGATTTGCAATAACGCTTATTGGCTGTGCAGCACGAAAAAGCAATCAGTCGTTCTACTGATGCAGAAGTCTAGTCTGATTTCTCTTTGCGGTTTTGGTGAGGGTGAAGGCAGAGCAGCACCAGGCATCATGGGTTATATTTAATCCAGCCTCGCTGTTCTTTGGGATAATAACTTTTTTGCTCCATTCCTCGACTTGTCTGTCATCTTGACATGGCAATATCTCCCAACTCCACTGTTTCATAGTCAGTTTCATTTATTTCCAAATACCATTTCACACCCTGCTGGCTTTAACTAGGTATTATACAGCGAGTGGGGAGTGCGCCACAGATTGAATCGTGACAGAGACAACAATGTTTCTGGTGAAAAATAAGGGAATATTGTGAGTGGGAGACTTTATGAAGTAAAGAGTATTTTTGTTCAGAATAGTTTTTTTCTTGTCTTCAGGGACACTTAAAGATATATTGGATGTCTGCAGCTTTCTTTTTGTTCTTTTGAAAAATCAAGTAGTCAGATATTCTCCAATTTGATTAGAGATTATGAAACAATTCAGTTGTTTTTTTCTTCTAGCTACTCGTACTTCCTTTGGAGTGAGTCTTAACTTCTTTTATATCGCTTGCAGAAAAAAGGACATTGTGATATGACAGTGTGCATTTTAACCTGAGCTTAACCTTGGTTTGCTTTTCATTAAATCTAAACTTTTATTTCCCAACCTCTCAGTTTTACCCAACCCTTGTATCCAAACCACTTGTTGTGCACTTAAAACGTTTTTCTAGAAGGATGATTCATGAAGAGCACTCAACAAACTAAAGATTTTTGAGTTTTTAACCAACACATATTTGCGCGCAATCCTTCAAAATAAAAATAAAAGATGATGCCAGCTGTAAGTATGTATAAAATGAGCACAAAGAGGATAACGCTGAAGCTTATATAAAAGAAACATTAAGTCAAACATCTCCAGTTATTTTTTCCTTTTAAAAAACATCATTTTAAAAGCTTATTTCCCTAATTGTAGAAGTATTTCTAGAACCATTTTATTATTCAACCAGCACTAAAGGGTTCTTGGGTTTCACTTTAGGTTAGGTTTGTTCTGTGTTGATCTTGTATGATCTTAGCCTGACTGTTCCTACGGTTTCTGTTAGTCATCAGCACACCGGCTTTCATTTTGTAATCGTCCCTTCCAGTAAAAAACACAAATTTTTTTTTGTTCTTTGTCAGATCCTTTGTTATTCTCCACGTTTCCTGTTGGTTTGTCTGTGTTTGGTTCTGTTATGCTTTTGAATATCTGGATTTGCGTCGTTGAAGTCTTGCCTGGAGAGTTTCTCTCCTACCTGTCTGCTTTTGGGTTTTAATAAAACTGCTAGAAGTTATAAAACAAAACCAACTGAACTAAAACAGCCAAACATTTGACGTGTTTTATCACCTAAAGTCTCTGTTACCCCATCAGGTAAATTAAGATGGGACATTTCTGTCATTTAGTCCCAGTTCTCCAGTAAATGCCCTCTTGACGCCCGCAGGAGCCTTCATCTGGATGGATCACCCACAGATGTGTGTGCTGTGTTGCCCGTCGGTGGTCCCTGCCCGTGGCGCGGCGGGTGAGAGTGCTGTAATCCCTGCTGCCACCGCCGCTGACATATCAGAGCTGTTTATTAAGAGGATGACAACTCTATCAAGCCCCATAAGCGGGCCCTCGTGCACAGGAGTTCTTTTGTTACTTTCCGGGAAGGTGTCATCAATCTTGCTGCCATGCTTCTCTCTTGAGCTGTTGATGGCAAACACGATTCCTCCCTTTCTGCTTGGCCTCTTCCGCCTCGCAGTCTGGATCCAGGCGTGGCAAGGGGGGAGTGGAATCGTGGATGATAGGAGGACTTTCCCCGAGAGTGCCTTTTCTTGACAGGCGACAGAGCGGACCGTTTGGACACCAGGGGTGGATATATGGGACCGTGTAATGAAAAGACGTTGACAGGACCTGCTTGCTCTGTAATGAAGGTCCTCTTGAGCTGTGAATGGATATACACACATTTTTCACGCTTTTGTCTTCCTGCCTTTCCCACAGAATCAATCTCATCCATTTGAACCAAAACGGGGGGGAAAAAAAAGAAAAGGTGTAGGAGAAGCATCCCAGACAACGAGTCGTGGTGTTAAACATTTACATGCAAAGACATGGTGTGAATTTTTAATGAAACAGCAACTAAGTTGTTTTACCCCCACAAGTCGCAGCTGAACCTTGCCTCTGCATTAGCCAGGGAAGGTGCAGCGGATCCCCCCCCACACACACATTTCTGTCTGTCTGTCAGTGTTATTCAAGACTCAGTGTAGCTCACAGAGATGGACCATGATGTATGTACTCCACTTCTGCATCGACTGAGGTCACAGACTCCATAAATGTCTCAGACAAGTCTGATATTTTAATCTCTTTTTAGTTGGGGGGATGTTGGACCTTTGCCCAATCAATACACAGGCCAACAGCCTTGCCAAGACATCTCATGGTAACTTTTCATTGTTCTGTCTGGGAGCTGAAATGTCAGCCCAAACAGTGCGGCTCAAACCGAAGCTGAAACACGTCTGTCTGCAGTCAAAAACATCTTTCTTTTATGACCCAGAAGCTTCTGACAATAATGAACATAGAAAATGCCAAAGATGCCCGAGGATGAACTGCAAACTGACACCTGAAAATTTCCTCTCTTTTTTTTTTTGTCTTTCTTTCCCTCACAAATCATATCCAACCTGTTTAATTCATCAGTCAACAATAGCCTCGAATGGCAGAGTGCGGCTGGGGGGTGGGGGGCGGGGGGCGTCGGTGCGCGGCTCCCTTTTGTGAGCAGCCAAAAATATCAAGACACTCTCTCACATTAACATTGCTAATTTGTTTGCCAATGCTTTCCAAGGCTCTGAATAATTGGCTGGGAGATATTGTTTGTTCAGGTGTTCCACATAATTGAATTCTGTATTGGTAAAAAAAAAAAAAAAGTCCAAAAGGAAAAAAAAAATTAAAAATCACTGTGGCTGAATGTTGGCGGAATGCTGAAAAGAAATGAATCGTGCACTTTGTGATTTCGTTTTCTTTGAAGGCGGGAGCGATCGGCGCGGATTAATTCTCGCCCCGACGTAGCGACAAGCCGTGATTGCCGCACATTAACTTTCTGGCCAACGTACAATGCTCCGCACGGTTTGAATTATAAAGCAACTCGTGTTCAACCGGTTTCTAATTAAGCGTCCCGTTGTTGGAGCTCCCTTTTGTGGCTCCCTTTTCCGGGACGACGTGCTTTCCGTTGCACATGCTGACCTTTTGAAACTCTCAGATTGAATTCATGCATCCATTATTTCGACCAAAATGCTGCCTTTTGTCAGCCATCCTCCGTGAGCTCTGCCCTGATAAGCATGTTAATGTGTGTTGCCGCACAGCCACAGGCCCATCTGCACATGTGGAAGTGATATCCAGCTGGACACGTGTTGACAGAGCCGAATGATGTATTTGATCATAGTTAGTGGTGGGGAGGGTCGGGTTCTGCTGCACGATGCTGACCTAATGCCTCGACTCCATCAGTCACCTTGTCCTCCCCTTGACTCCTCACCCCCTGATCCCCTTTTCTCGCCCCACAAGACCCAAGAAAAACAATCCTAGCTCTGGAGAACTTCCCAGTGCCTCAAACCCTGTCTGAGCAGAAATAAATTAGGCCAGAAATCAGTGCTGGATTTTGCTCTTTGACCACATATTGACCACAAATTTCAAACCAAGAGCTGCAGAATCATTTCTTAAAAAAGAAACATCTGTGAAAAGAATAAATCTGAAACCACTTTAGCAGCAAAAGTTTAATTAAACTTGAATGTGTGTCAAAATATTCCTGAATTTTTTTTAGGCAATCAAAACGTATCCAGCTGACAGAACCAATCAGTTCAAGTTTGATTGCCCAAAAATAGAAGTTCTGATTAAAGAGTAGGTTATCAATCTGAGGTCAAAAGAGGAACCTGCTTTCAAACATGCCTAGTCTTCACAGGTCATACTGAGTTCTACGGCAGGAACAAAACAAAAAAAAAAACTTGTAAAAAGTCTTTCAGAGCTCAAGTCAAACTAATTTAAAACACGATGAAGTAAACGGTTTTTCAGACGTCAGTCCTCATCAAGTCTCACCTTTACCTGGCTCAGTGAGAGAAAGGTTTCTTTTTTTTATTCAATATGGAGTTTTTTCCTTCACAACAGTTATAAGATCAGGCAGTACAGTTTATATAAAAGTAGCCTATGCATACTGCCCGCCGTCTTTTCATGCCAGAGATTTAAACAAAGATTAGTACCTTTTAAGAGTTTCGTTAATCTGTCCAATGGTTCATGAGATATTTTGCTAACAGTACAGACAAACGCAGGCGCAGGGGTAAAAATGTTGCTTGGTGTTTGGCAGCAGGCAATATTAAAATGCAACACTTTTTTTTTGCCAGAACTCTACATGACCTGAATGTGGAGGGCAGAAAAAGGTCCGGCCAACCCATTCTTGTTGTGTTCTTCCTGCTGTTTCTAAGGAATTGCGGTGGTGTTTTTTTTCTCTTGCTGGAGGCGGGTGGTGGTGGTGCGGTGTTGGCGGTTGCTGTCAGTTGGCACCGTTGCCATGGAGGGGTGTGCTTCAACTTCAACAATGTTTAAGGTGGGTGGTACATGTCAGGGAAGCATCCACATGAAAGCTCAAACTGAAGACTTAGCAGCAGAATAACAAGATGAGTATTACTCACTTGACTTTTCAGTGGTTTTAATGTAGTTTTATTATGTTAACCTGATTACCTGATCTGCTCAGCAAAACCCCCTCTTCAGTTGCTGCATCTGGTCCCTTCAGCGTAATCAGAACCCGGCTTTGTTTGTGTGTGTGTTTGAATTTCCGGTCTGATAATCAATGACAGAGACGTTAGAGGAGTGTGACAGAGTTCTATTTGCCATACCTGACATCTTCATCCCATCACTTCTCCTAGTCTTTTAATTTCTCTTCCTGCAAACTTATCCAGGATCTGGCATCTGCAGCGTTTCCAGGCGGATACACCGCAGTGGACTGGGAGTTCTGCAGAATTCAGAAAGGGGCCACGGCAGCTCAAGCAGGTGGAGACAAGTAAGAGCTGTTTACAGGGAAGGGAGAAAGACAGAAAAGAAAAACAGAAGAGAAAAAAAAAGTCGGTTCCCTTTTCTGAGGGGTGTACTTGGAAGTGTTTAGCAGACATGATGTCAGATTCAGAGGTTTAGAGGGGATGATTGTATCGACAGGCTTTATTTGCTGGTTAGAAGTGAAAAAGAGTCAGAAAGCAAGAAAGTGCTTCTGATGCAGGAACACACTATAAATCATCACATGCGGTTCCTGCTGGGTGAAAAATGAAAGCAGGAAACACTTGCTGAATATGTGGCCAGTTTTTTTTTTTTTTAGATTCACTCAAACATATTTGCTTCATTAGACAAACATGTCCCATGTAATTTGGCCCACATGGCTTTGAAGCGAATTTGTCGTCGTCATGAGCTGAAACCTCGACTCTAATAAACTGTAAATACGCTGATTATGATTTATAGGGTTTTTCTAACCTGGTAACTTGATGTATGAGAAACACATCAATGAAAAGATCTCAATTAAGTTAATTGTTGTTTGCAAGAATGTCAAGTTTTGTAAATCACTAACTTGAATTTATAGCATTCAGATTGGCGACTGACAGAAACATCTAAACTCTGTTTTGTGTATTCGAATCTGTACAAACTATTTGAGAGCACATGTTTGAGGTTTTCACTCCTCACTACACTCATTTGCACTTTGGCAGTTTACACACTAAATTGCAAACACTGTTTAGTGTGAAGATGGGACACAAATCAATCAAATGCTGCTAATAAACACATTAGCCTGTGTTTTTCTGAAATAAAACTACATTTCTTTTTAGTATGTTACATTTTCTTCAATGTTTTTGGACTGAGCATTCATGGTTCATTAGTTTTTAAGTAGTACTTAGTAGTAGTAGTAGCCTAGTAGTAGTAGTAGTAGTAGTAGTAGTAGTAGTAGTAGTACTTGTACCTGACTAGGAGTCAGAGATGTATAAAGTACTTAAAAAAATAACAAAGTAAAAGTAAAAAAATTAACAGAAAATGACTTTGGTAAAAAAAAAAATGAATTTCACCGATAAGAAAAATACTTCAGTAAAAGTCATAAGACTGCTCACAAAATATTAAAAAGTAAAAGTACTTTTACACACATGCTTAAGAAATAAAGTGTTGAATTTACTTTACCAAGTTATGTCAACTGGTTCCACTAAACTGAGTTGAGCAAATTGAGCAATTTGCACATTTTCTTGTAAATTGCTCAATTTATAGTCTGGAAAATACAGTAATTACCCTAACATACATGTGTTTGATCTGTGGGAGAAAACTGGCATATCTGGAAGAAACCCACAAGTGCATGGGGTGAACATGCAAATTCCACCCAGAAAGACTGGGAGGCAATCCTGTGACCTTCTCGATGAGAGGCAACAGCTCTAACCACCACACCACTGTGCCGTGCCTGAGAATCAACAGATCTGGAAAAAATGCACCTATTAGATTATTAGATTTATTTACCTGAAGGATATTAATATAAAATCATTAACGCCTTTCTGATCTTTTGGAGTAACTTTAATGAAAACAAGATAAATTTCTGAATTTTCGTGCAGCTTTGTTGAATAATAAAACTAAAGTGTTCGAGCAACTCAGTGAAATTTCGACGCTTGTGTTACATTCATAGGCTTTGTGCTCCTTATAATCCACAGGAAAAGGCTATATTCCCTCCTTTTTTTGCTGACTTTTTATCATTCAGTGCAGCGAGTCAAACAAAAGCTCCTTCACTTTTGTAGCTGAAGTTGAAACAAATGAGATTTAGAAGTTCTTTGCTGTGTTTGGACTGTATAATCCGAAGCCCTTTTTTTATAGTGTTCGAGCAAGAAAAGAAAAACCATCTCAGCCCACAAACACATTTACAGAGTTTTAATGATATTTACTGAAATATTTGGATCTTGGTGGGATTTTCAGGTGAGCTCAAAAGAATATCGTGTGTCAAACACAACGACGAACTGTCAAATGATAATTAGCTCGTCCTCTTCAAACCCATTAGTGGATAGAAACTGGTAAAATGTGGCGAACACATTTCAGTGATGCACAATCAGTTCTTCAAAGGTAGCTGACCTATCGGTGCCATTCTACACTTATATGACCCAGTTCACTGAATGGAGGTTTTTACAGTGTTTGTGATGCAAAGTGAGAACATTTTGTGTTTTCAGTTGGCAGCGACCCATGATTCCTGACTCCTTCCCTTCTTTGTCACCGCCGACGCCGTACTCTGTTGTCGCTCATCTCCGTGGCGACCGGCGCCGCACGCCATTGTGCCGACGTTTATCCACAGCTAAGGTGTCGCCTGTGCATTTAACGGACCCCCCCCCCGGTTCACATCAGAGTCAGGCCCCCCCTTCTCCTCCACTCCACGCCCCCCGATCCCAGCAGAGCAGGGCTGGATCCTCCTGCCTGGGTATCAGCGATTGGAGGCAGAGTGGGGGGGGGACGAGATCCAGCTGATAATGGCCGCTTTGTTCCGTGGCTGGACGTGTTGAGGCTGCAGCTCCTGTGGACCAGGAGACGCCTGGTCAAACAGAGACGCACAAAGGCTCTGGAAACGGCTGGACGTGGCCCATTCTCCTCAGTCTGCCACACTGCCAACATACGCCACCTTCCACGGCCTCCGTGAATTACTGCCCTCACAACCTTTCACACATATAAAAGCACTCCTTCACACAGTGGGAACACTGACATTTGCTTTTACTCGCATACAAAAGATTTTTTTAATGCAAAGTGTTTTTTTTAATGAATACTCGGAGGTCATGTACAGCGTTGAACCAGTATGGGGGCATTCTTTATTCAGCTGTACAAAGCACACGAACATTACATAACTCAGAGTTTAGGATTAAATTTCGACTAGTTTTGATTTGTAAGTGCTGAATTTTGCTAGTAGGATATTATTTTCTACTTTTTGACTGACATATTAGACACAAAGCAGCCTTAATATCCTTACAACTGGGAGGAAACATAGGCAAATTATTCTCCACTGCGGCACTTTTACAATTTCCAGAAACATGGCAGCACACAGAACAGCCACTGTTGGTACCTTCAAGGAGAAAATGATAAATTTAGCACTTAATAACAATAGCAAACCAAAGGAATGCCAAGAAATAATCTCTTAAGCAAATGCAACACCGATCCTCATCTAGCAGGGACTGTTTTAACCTCCTTAGCATAAAACCCCTGGAGGAAATGGCAGATATGATTAGGAATTCGTTAGCAAGCTTCTATTTTCATGCTGATGACACACTTTCTTCTCTAGGCTCCAAGGGTTACAGAATCTTTACTTTATTGCTGGTTTTTTTTGTGTTTAGCGTCTAAGTAGATCATTTGTATATGTGAGCGCAAAGTTCACTGCCTCAATCAGCTGCCAACAGGGAGGACTGATATCAGTAAGAGCGGGAACTCCCCTGTCGACTAGAATCCTGTCACACATGCCGCCACGTCGTTCGCAAGCCTCTGTATGTCCCTCTTTCTTCAGACAAACTTTCTGCAGATCCCTGGTGCAGCTGGTTTATACGAGTCCTCACCGGTTTGGCCTGCAGCGGTGCCAAATGCCTCAACAGCTGACAAAGAGGACGCACAAAACCAGAAAAGGATGCCACACGGTTCGGTTGAAATACGCTGGGGATTTCTTTCTTTTTATTTTTTTGTTCGCCCTATCATGTTTGGAGCAGATTACGGTGTGTCCACACATCCTCGCTCCCCAGGGTGGCTCCGCTGGGCTTCAGGTATTGTGACCAGGCAGGCGGGCTGGTGGCCCCCGGGCCCTGGGCGCTCCTGGCAGAAGAGAGGACAGCGGCTGCATTTGTTTGCCGCTGAAAGGGATTACAGGTCCTGACGGCCATGATTAATCACCCAGAGGCAGACATCTGAATGCAGCCAGGGAAAGGTTCAATTTTTTATTCATCCCGCACACAATCTATTCACACCAGCTGTTGGCGCTGCTTCCCCCTCTTCATCTCCCGGCTCTTTTCTTCTCAGTGACCATTGCCTTCCACTGTCTTTCTTTCCCCACGTTTATGGCTCACATAATTATCTGGGGACGCAGTTGCTGTAATTGTGGGGGTGCCTGGACAACGCTTGGCTCTCTGTTTTTATTAGAGATGGGTTTCTTTCTTCTTTGTGGGAGAACAGTTAATTGACTTTGTTAATGCTTTTGGGGATCAGTGATTTCTCAACAACAAATGACCTTTATGGAGCTCGGTGGCGCATATTGTTTATTGTGTGTGAAAATGTGTGTGTGTGTGCTCAAACAAGTGTGAGCATGCCTGTGTGTATGGTATGCACGTGTGTGTGTGTGTGTGTGTGTGTGTGTGTGTGTGTGTGTGTGTGTGTGTGTGTGTGTGTGTGTGTGTGT